>OZ010583.1:126804928-126834928 GCA_963932145.1 Acanthosepion lycidas
TTAATAAAGCATTAACTTACGACTCACTGGTAGAATAACGTGATCCTTGTTTTTAAAAATTGTAAAATGGATTAGATGTTAGATGTTCTATGGATGTGCTAGTACTTTCTATAATTCTATCTGCAGTAAAATATTACTGGAAAAACTACTAAGACATTACACTAATGAATGGACCAATTAGTCACGTTAATTGAAGAAACTCTAACCAAAAAATATCATGGAATTGCCGTTTTACTGTATTCAAAAAAACGTTCTCACTTAAAATATTTCAAATATAATTCTAGCGTTGCAATACTGCACGCTCCAAAATTTGTAAATGTTTTTTAATAACACGATTAAAAAAAAAAAAAACTCTTTTGACCTGTATTACATTTATTTTCGTATTGGAAGTTACCTAAAATATTTGAAAATGAAACTACTATTATCCATGCCTGATGATGATTAAAGGATTTATCGAAAGTATGCCGACATCTTTATGATAGATTCGTATGAATAGAATATGTATTCTTTGGTTTAGATTGGTTTGGTTTATTTTGTTTTACGGCATATCAACCTCAATGGGTTATTTAATGCTGACAAATTTTTTTATTGCTGGTAATATTTTGTTTTGCCAAAATTTTTTCCGGTAATATATTTCCTTTAAAATTGTATTGTTGGTAATATTTTCTTTCAAAAAAAAGTATTGCATGTAATAGTTAAGTATTTGTCAATAGCTGAGACCCTAACAGGTGCTACTATCCCGGATCAGAGTGGACCTGGGAAGACAAGCAGTTAAGAGGTGGTTCCACGCTCTTCAAAACCTCCTGATCAGAGGCCTTGCTGCTGGACTTATTTCAACGTCTTATCCAGGACGCGGATGTAGTTTAACATCTTACACAGGATGCAATAGTTTAGTGATACAAGTCTTACAATTACTAATTTAAAACGTGAAGAAGATATGTGTCATAACTTTTGCATGGGTATTTTCTCTTGAGTGAATCTAACGAACCAAAAAGGAACTGGAACTTTGATCCTCGATTAACCATTCAGAGACATTTTATCAGTTACACCACATGCACATTCAAGCTTACAGTAGGTGTTCTTCTCATTTAGTCACCCAGACTAATGACCAGGCTCGATGTTTCTTAACTTCGGTGATTATGCGGGAACTAGTGTTTCCGCCTGTAGCCGTAAGCCTTTCTTGAAAATGATGATTGGTAATAATATATATATATGCAGTTTTAATGTTTCTTGAAGAAAAGCAGTAAATTATAAAATCCACCTGTCGTTTTCAATAAAAATCTGGTTAAATTAAATATCGTTGCCATTAACACACACACATATATATTAATAAACTATAACAAAACACAGACAAAGCTAGAAAAACAATAATAAAGATTTTCAAAACTAACGGATTTAACATAGATATAAAAACTAACCAAAACTAAGTAGATTTTCTTGATGTTACCTTTAACCAAAGAAAAAGAACATATAAACCATACAGACATCCCAGAAATCCCAATATTAAACCACTGAACATACACACATATTACACCCCCCCACCGCCTCCAATAATCAAACCGATACCAAAATCGATTGACCCCAGGCTTCCCTGCAATTCTTCCAATGAAAAAACAAAAAAAACTGCGAAACAGCCGTAAAAGATAGTGGATTCCCGGCAACACTCACATACTCACCAAAGAGCACAAAAAAGGCCAACAGGAAGAGAAATATCATATAGTTCAACCCACCGTACAGGAAAAAACGTAAAAAATAGCGTAGGTAAAATATTCTTCAAACTTTTAAACAAACACGTCCCGGAATCAAGCACTCTACACAAAATATTCAATAAAAACAAAAATAAAAACACTGTAAAAATCAGTTGCACCGAAAACATGGCACAAATAATAAAAAAGCACAACAGGAATACTATCAACAAACCGCCTGGACAAATTAAACACACGTGTAACTGTAGAATAAAGAATGAAAGTCCTTTAAACGGTAATTCTTTACAAAACAATGTAATATACCAAGCCACGGTAAAATCATCAGATAATGAAGAAAAAGTATGTATAAGAGTAACTGAAGGACCCTGGAAACAAAGAAACTAATAACACAAAACATCTTTTACAAATAGCAAATACGCGAACAGCACAATGCTTTCTAAGCATATCTGAGAAATTTAAAAAAAACGTAAATCAGACCAAAAATATCATGGAAAATAAGGAAAATCTCATCAGGTTACAACAATCAATCTAAAATCTGCCTGGAGGGAAAAAATAGTTATTATCATTTCCCAAGACCAAAATAATTTGCTAAATAAACGATAGAAGTTTATCTCAAAATGCACACATGAAAACCAATTTTTACTACGTTACATAATATCGAAAACTGAAAATAAAATAAAAATAAACAAAATGATATGAAAAAACAAATAAAATGCATTAACTCAAGCAAATAACAAATTAACAAAGCACACCTGTTAGAATAGAAGAAATAAAAATAAATAAATACATAAAATAGAAGTAAAAATAAGTAGACAACAAACAAATTAACAAACCAATAACCGATAGATTATTATTACACGAGAAAATAGTTATAACTGCTATGTAAGGATAAAAAATTACTACATTATCAAAAATCGAAAACCGAATAGTGAAAATAAAATATACAAAATAAAAATAAAAGATTAGCAAATAAATAAGAAAAAATAGGTAGACTTTAATCCAAATAAATAAATTACCAAATTAATAAATCGCTCCCGTTAAAATAACCGTTAGAAATAATAAAATTAACCATAATAAGCAAAATGAATAAAATAAAATAAAAATAATCAATCCAAATACATAAATAAAATAATAAACAAATTAATAAATTGTCCCCCGCCAAAATAACGGAATAGACTACAACAATCAATCCAACATTTAGACGAATAAAAAGCTATATCCTCCCAGATCAAAAGGGAAAACTTTTGTAGCCGACGCATTTCGTCTTCCGAGGGACTTTATCTGATGACGAATGCATTGGTTAAGATATTGTCCTTTTGTGTTTATTCATATTGTCACGAATTATGAAATTTTTGCATACATATATATATAGATATTGATCGAAATCCAGTGTAATAATTTCATACAATTTATTTCTTCTTTTCTTTTGTTTTCGGAGCGACTTTATGCAGCAATTCTGGAATTGCGTTGGCGAAGAACACGGGTATTCGACTTACATATGCAATATCCAGATGTACCACATACATTCTTCTCACAAATCTTCGAATTTTGCAAGCGCGCACGCACGCATATACACACACATGCACACAAACACACACATATGCACACACACACGCATATATATATATATATATATATATATATATATATATATATATTGATAAATAAACTTACACCTATGTTATAGATATATACTTCTTAGCTCTGTTTAACCACATTCAGCACTGTTTTGTTTACACCTTAAATTAAATTGAGCAAATATTTACCTGTGCACGCACGCCAACGCACGTATATATGGCTGTTAATATCCAGTTATTTGATTTATCCATGTCAATACACACACACACACGCGCGCACACGCGTACTCACACACACACACACATATATATATATATATATATTCAATTGTATGCATATGAGTTAGTGACCCTGGGTTTAACACTTTTGTGATCATGAGACAACCTGACAATTCATATCCATACCACTGAATATGTTAGGTCTATAACTAATCACTGAGCACTTCCCAGTAAGTACCGCTCATATATATATATATATATATATATATATTCGTGTGTTTATGTATGCACACACAGACACACACACACACACACATTATATATATATATATATATATATATATATATATATATATACACATGCACCATTCTTAGTAGTGTTATTATACTCCTCTGTGAAAAAATATGACGTCAAACTCACCAAACTAGATGTCTCATATATATGTACATTCAAATTCTTATAATCTTTCATTTGCTTTGTTTGCATTTGCATTACTATTAGGGTTTTATGTATACCACTATTAGTAATGAGAAAGGTTTTATGATCCTTTTTTTTATTGATGCTGAGTTATTTTCTACTCATGCTTAAGCTATTCTAATATTTGCAGTCCTTTTCGCATTGTCTTTGATGATATTTTAAATGAGAGAGTATTTTGTATAATCAGTAATTACTTCCTGATCTCTTACTGCATTTTATTTTTATGCGTGGCGTTATAAGATTTATGCCATCCTTCTGTGGGTGACTTCAGGGTTGGACACTGGGGATCTGGGGACGGTGTTGCAGGAATGCGCAGCGTGGAAAGGGATTATTAATGGAGTTCCGACCAAACACATGGACGTCGAAAGATGATGATGATATAACATATACATTTGAAAAAAAAATGGAACGGAAATTCTATGCAAATCGCTTGCTATTTGAAATAAAACAATCATCCGAATAAAAAAGTGTTCAATATACCTGAAAAAATTAGATGAAAAAAGATCAATTTCAATTACTATTAAAATGCAAAAAAATCAAAACCCTACCACTGTCACATTTTCATCTGAGACTTCTCAGGAAATCAAATAATGGACTTTTACATGTGACAGGATCAAACTTTTATTGCGTCATGATCCAAAGGTGAAACTACGCGAGAGATCACATTTCTGCTGTTTTATTAAAAATACAAGCTGCCCATAAAGTTCGTGTGCACTTTAAAAAATGTATAACTTTATTTGTATTTGCGATAGAAATAATCTGTAAAAAGGATTAGAAAGAAGTAAATCTATAGTTTTACGGTTTTATTGAAATTTTATTTAAGTTTACACCTGTCCTCCATCATTAGCAATAAAAAGGGTAATACGATGTTTCAGTTCACGGAAAACATTTGCCAACTGATTTACAGTAATACCTGAAATCACACTAGTTATTCTAGCTATACTTAAAACGAGGTACGTTAAACTTTATAACATTTTTTACAGATTATTACTATCGCAAATACAAATAAAGTTATATTTTTTTTTTAATGGACACCAACTTTATGGAAACCCTGTATTTTAGTTCAGAAAATATTATCGAAATTATTTCTTTTAGACGTGGCGTTTCACAATAGAAACTTGATATTTAATATTATATACTTAAATTTGATAAAGCTCTCATGTATCAGTATTTAAATGTATTTAAAAGGCTGCAATTTCAAATCCACAGAAATAGGGGCAAGAGAAATCTTCCTTTATGATCATAACGCTATTTCAGAGAAAAATAGATAATTTAATTTCGATATTTTCTTTTAAAAATTATATATATATATATATATATATATATATATAGTACAGGTAATAGATCCGTTGGTATATAATCCAGGTGAATCCTAGTAATATCAGACATTAAACTGATCCACAGAGAGAGCTCAATGTATTTATTATAATAGAGCATATATAGTATACAGCAAAAAAATCCAAAATTACCTCATGTGGATATTATCTATTTCAACCCGGCACAGCCTTATACCAGTCTTTTTCAGCCCGAGACCCTAGAGGCTGAAGAAGACTTGCATAAATTTGTGCCGGTTGAAATAGACTATATTTATAATTATCTCAAATCCTCCTAAATTCTCTCACTTCTATATTCTTTCTTGAACCGGCTTCTAATTCTCTGGATGAAGCGACTTGGGGATAGCGGTTGTGAAGGTACAGTCCTATGTATAAAGTAGAAACTCGGATGAGTTCCAGCACGGAATATGTGATCAAGCGTCGCTATATCGAGTGTAATTCGTTACCTCTTCGTCACCAAGTCTTTTGGAAAAGTTGGTATGACTTTTACCTGATAACGTAACTGTCCGGGTTGCAATTCTCGGTAGCGGATGAGTCGCAAATATAGGACGAAACGGCAATCCAGTCCTTTCTGCATTCTCTCGAAGTTTCTTCTACACTCGATTTTGCCGTAAATTTATTATATATATATATATATATATATATATATATATATATATATATATATATATAAAAGTGAACATAGAAGTCAACACTTAGAGGCGACAGTTTCTATTTACACACGCTCTATCTCTGATATTGAGCACTTTATTCCATAAATATAGCACACCTTAAGACTATATTTCTTTATATATATATATATATATATATATATATATATATATATATATATATATATATGTATGCTGCATTTAACAGTGAAACTGTCCAAAACGTATTGTAGCACAATCTAAAAAAACAAATTTTCAGGTAAGACGTTTAGCCATTTTCGTTCCATTTGCCGTAAGAATCACTGAAAAACCCTTTGAGTTATTCAGCTAGAAATAAAAAATGTTAAAATTGTTTTGTGTCATCCTCACTGCTTTCTCAACGGATCAATTGTGAGAGGAAAAATAATTCACGCCTTCAGTAATGGTATCGTCATTCATACTGCGGCTTCCATTTTCAAAGTACATTCAACAATCATCAAGCGCAAATAGAATAAATTTCAAAAAGAGGGAACAGCAGGGAGGAAAAATGGAAGAGAAGGTCACAACAGGTAGAGGGATTATCATTTCAACTTATAACTAAATTCAATTACAGACGACCCAACTTAATTCAAAAGTGGTTTGGTACGTGAGAGAGGTGGTTCAGCTATGACAGTCGCAAAAGCAGTGAAAGATAACTTGAAAATGAAATCGTACGTGAAACTAATAATGCACCTTGTTACACCAGAACAGAAAGCTAAAAGTTTAGAGAGGGCGAAGATCATCTAGAATAAGTTGGAAGATGATCATAGAATAATATAGATATATTTGAACTTTATTGCAATCCTTCATGAGCTTCCGATCCTTATCTATGATTAATTAATGATGAACATGTCATTTTCGTTTATGATCAAATTCATCACGAATTTTCTGTTTAGCTTGGAGAGCAATTACACATTCTTATTGCTGAAAGTAGAGTCTAACAGTTTTATAAAAACTTCGGAGAATTCAAATAAGATATCATAAATCATTTTAAAGATACAACGGTTCCAAGTTTAATCTAACAATTGGACAATGTTGGTGTGGGGATACCCGGCGTTGTTACTAAGAAGATCTTTGAATAATTGTTTTTTATTCAATCTTTAAAAAATAAACTTCATTATAATGTTTTTTTTTTTTGTTGTTTTTTTGTTTTTTGTTTTTTGGTGGTTTTTTGGCTTGTTACAAAATAACTAAATTAAGAAAAAATACTACACAACCAATCCCACGTTCGGGGTGTCATAGGGGACTGAGCATTCCCATATTTGTATTCGAAAATACACTTTATTTATTGATTTAAATACTATCATAAGTACTCTGTTAATGTTATTTTCAAACAAATCAATCTTAGATAAAAGTTCATTCAACTTTTTTCGAATTATTATTAACAAAAAACTAAACAAACTTAAATTAAAATATATTTAAACATTTAAATTCATCATTTTACAAGCAAAAACTATAGCAAGCCTTTCTTCTTCGAAAAATAATTATTTACCACATACTTTGGAGAGAAATTTACTTTTTTAAAACTAAATAATATTTTACTTTTAAACATTACATTAGCAAAAAATGATGTGTAATTGAATTTAATTACTATCTTGAAAGAGATTAGGAGCAAACAAGATACACTGAAAATTTAGTTTGAAAAACGATTGTTTAAATTTCAAGATATATTTGTATTTGAAAAGAAAAGCATAAACTTTACGATGATAAAAATTACGAGAGACAGACATGCCTTTCGGTCATGTTGAAGATTTGTTTTATAAATTTATCTATATTTTATTTGAATTAATTTTCTAAAAAATAAGGCTTGCTACAGCTTTTTGCTTTAATAATACTTAAGTGAAAACTATTTATTTGTTTGTTAGTTACAAACTAAAAAAACGATGGAGTTTATTTTTTTAAAGATTGAATAAAAATATTTTACATATGATAGCCGAAAAATATTAATAAGTCAATAATACACACACACACACACACACACACACAAACAAACAACTGTCCTTTACGATGATACTGATTCTGTATATACAGACAAACCTCTCATTAACGATCTAATAAGGTCAGTTAAAGCCAATTTTCCGTAGATGAGAAGGGATTATTTTTTTAGTTATAAAACCTCTACAGTAACTACCAGTAGTGATGATAATAATGTAATACTATAAATTTGTGAATATGGTATAAATAAATATATACTGGATGTAAATACATTAAGCAAAATAACAAAAATAATAAATTTCTCACTGCTTTCTCCCGCATGCGCTAATGCATCGTACTTTCTGTCTTTGTTTACAATTGAAAGGCCACCCCCGCCGCCAAGTGGTCACTTTGAGAACTAATATGACTTGTTCTGATAGCCCACAATTTTTGAAATAGATTCGCTGCGCTGACGATTTTGATTTTTTTTTTTTTTGCCTGCATATTATATTTTATTTTGTCTGCTGTTTTTATCTCTTGCATTCGAAGTCTGTTGATGGGTTGTTTGTATATTTATTTTGTAGCCGGACACACACACACACACACACACACACACATACATACACACACACGCACGCGCGTAAGCACACATACACTCAAATATTTGAATAAGTAAATATTAAACTTTTTGTCAAATAATTGTATTTAATTTAATATTCTTCTTTTAAATTTACTTTGTTGTTTTAATATTCATTTTTGAAAAGTTACGCTTTTATTTACTATAGATGTGTAAATAAATTCAAGTTTAAATTCTTAATTTATGTTTGTTTACCTTCTTATTGAAAATAAATAGGAAATAATTATTTTTCGTAGAATTAAGTCCCGATATAGATTTTGCTTAAAAATGATTAAATTAAATAAGTTTAAATATATCTTAATTTAGTTTATTTACTTTATTTAAATTTTTTAGCCGGAGCATACGCACGAATATTTGAATAAATAGATATTAAACTTTTTTTCAAATAATTGTATTTAAATTCTTCTTTTAAATTTATTTTGTTGTTTAATATTCATATTTTTAAAGTTATGCATTTATTTACTATAGACGGGAAAATAAATTCAAGAGAATTTAAATTTTAAAAAATACATACTTGGATAGCGTTTAGCAAAGAAAATATTAAAAATGAACGATAACCCGATTCGAGAATAGGAATTTTTACCGTTTGTTTTTACTTTTTAATTCTGAGAATTTCGAACGGATTTTAATGCATTTAATTTTAAAATATCTTTGTAAATACAAACAGTGATTATTTTTTTAGAAAAAGCTGGCTTAGGTGATAATGAGTCATAATACATATTTTCTTTGTTATGAGTATTGTAGTGTTCTAATTTTAGCCGGGCATTCACACACACACACACACATACAGACACCTGCCCTTTATATATATATATATATATATATATATATATATATATATATATATATATATATATATATAATTATTTATTTAAAAATGATTCCATCGCTACATAAGAGTTCTCGTGTTTCAAAAGAAGAACCAAAAACTTCAATATAATATAAAATATAAAAAAAAAATTCGCTTGAAGATGTAGCAGAGCTTGAAACTTTAATTCAATTTAATTCAAATAATTATATTGAAGTTTTCGGCTCTTGTTTTGAAACATGAGAACTATTATGGAGCGATGGAATCATATTTTAAAATAAAAAATTATATTTATGCTCTACTTTTGTATCGAGCACTGTTTTTTAAAAATAATAACAAAAATACTAAAGAACTTTGGATTATTTACCTAACGAGTTCTTTTCTATTTTCTATATATTTTCAAAAACACACACACACACACACACACACACACACACACACACACACACACACACATATATATATATATATATATATATATATATATATATATATATATATACAGGATGGGATTTATTTTTTATCAACATTAACAAGCACATATTAACACAAAATAATGAAATAATTCATCAGATATACAGAATAATATAGTATGAGTTTTTTCTATACATAGAAGAACTATTATCCTCAATTTTGTTGTTTTTATCACAAGGTTTTGACCGTCGTGCCTTCAGGCCATACTCAGGTGTATAACCAATATGGAATTTTGAACCGTACCCTTAATTTCCACTGATTATATCAAGGGGAATCTCGTGTATTTTCTTATTTTTATATGACATCAACAGTGGAGCGAGAACAATCTACCCCTGTAGTTTAAATAATGCGTTCAGTTCAGAATTCCATGAGGAAGGCTGGATCGCTCAACTGCCGAAACGTTGTGATAACAAGAAAAAAGATGAGGATAATTGTCCGAATATAAACAGTGTAACTAATGGGATATTTTATTAATCAAATAAATGTTTCTCTGCTTCATATATTTTGTACTTTTTCATAATAAAAGCTGACATCTTATAAAAAATTATTCTGTATATTTTTGATAGCTGTAGATGCCCGAAGTTTTAATTCATACCACATATTACTCCTACAAATATAAGAGTATTCTGTATATTTTATCAATATAAAGGGTGTTCAATAACTTGGACCCATTTTAAATGTGAATTAAGGTTAAGCGTCTAATATTTTTTTCTTTTTCTTTCAGATTTAAAAACTTAAGTCTTTGGCAGTTTTAACCATGGAAAGATTAGCAATTAAGCAACGTGTTAAAGTTATCGAAACCTATGACGAAAATGGACGTTTGAACAGAAATGCATTTCGCGCACTTCGCCATTTTTGGTCAATATAATCGACCAAACGAGAGTGCAATTGGAAACGATGTAACGTTGTTGCGGAGAGGTTCAATTCCTGCGCGCGGTGACGAATAGAGGTGTCTGGATCTTTGGCCACATTCTCGTACAATGCACCATGTTTTTTTCAGTTGAACAGCGTAAGCGAGCAGGCATTGGTATTTCATATTTGCCACCGACCCAGTTTGAATTTACGAACAATTTTTACAATTGCACTCTTGAAACTTTAACACATTGTTTGATTGTTAATCTTTCCATGTTTGAAATTGCCAAAGACTTAAGATGTTAAATTTGAAAGAAAAAGAAGAAAATTAAATACTTAAACTTAATTTACATTTAAAATGGGTCCAAGGTATTGGAATACCCTTTATTTCGTTTAACACCAGTTGTAGACTATTCAAATTGATTTGTATAAGAAAATCAATGAAAGCGTATCTTTTTTTTCTTTAGCATTAAGTAGACATTTTATTAGGAAAGATTTTCCCGTTTTAAAATCAGCCACTCACTAAATATACAATATTTATACGATTTCAAGCGGGGTTCTGCATTGTCGTGCCGGTTACATAGGAAATGGTATAAACAAAACGAGCTAAAAGTAGAATTTTATGGTTTTATTTTTTCTCATAATATTTCCAACTTGAAGAGAGAAAACCATCCCTGTCTATAGCCTATTACCTAATTGGTACACACTACGAACAAAAAGCACACACAGTATCAAAATCGTAAAAATAAGATATGAAGCGACACTTCTGACGAGGATCAGGTAACATTTGGTCAGCTTTGATCTTCGTTGCTATATATTTATCCCGTATCAAAGTGTAGTATAGGCTATGTTTGCGTACTAAATCTATGCAGTGTGTCCGACTTGATGTGTGTCCGACATATATGCAGTGTGTCCGACATATATGCCGTGTGCCCGACTTGATGTGTGTCCAACATTTATAGAGTGTATCCGAATTGATATGCGTCCGACATCTATGCAGTGTATCCGACTTGATATGTGTCCGATATCTATGCTGTGTGTCCGAATTGATATGTGTCCGACATCTATGCAGTGTATCCGACTTGATATGTGTCCGACATCTATGCAGTGTGTCCGAATTCACAGCATAGCAACGGTGGGGGGATATTTAGTTTGAAGCAGAAGTATATTTAAATGCTGACCAGTTAGCCCATCTCTATCAAGTGGACTTTTATGTTGACGAAGACACCTGTCACTATGGATTCTTCCAATGTACAAATGTAATTTTACATAATAATTTATAAATATCTTATTCAGTAGCGAACAGAATATACAGGGTGTATTAAAATAGTTTTAGAAACTTTGGGAGTTGGTTCCTCAAACCAAAACGAGGACAAAAGTACAAATAAACATATGTCCGCAAATCCTTCGTCTTTTTAATTATTAAGTTTAAAATTATGGTAGACGCTGTTAAATGTACAATCCAAGATAGAATCCCAAAATACTTTTATAGACGTTGTCACGTATCCTGCCTCAGCAACGCGACACTAATCTGCAGCAAAAGTTGGATGATTCGGTTGTCTTCGGTCTCGAAAGGCAATCTGATACGGCGTGTAGACCTGCGTCCATTCCCATTGCAACGGCCTTATGTAAAAATCATATCTGCCTGCTCATGAGACATGTATTCTGCCATTGTTAAACGGAATACTTCTGAGTTAACTCACTACTCCACAGGTTAAACCTTGAAGACAGACTTGCCAAAAATATACACAATGACAAATGTAACTTTGTCTACATGCAACACAAAACCATCTACCGTAAACTTTCTTTAAACTGAATGACAAAAATAACGAAGGATTTTTGAACATATATCCTTTTGTTATTGTTTTGGTGAGAATAAACCGCCCCCAAAATTTTTAAAATTATTTTCGATGCATCCTCTATTTTTCTTTCGTGCTATGTCAAGAAGGTATTGAATGTTATATTGATGTTATAATTTATAAATAACATTAAAATTATTCAATATAAGAATATTATTTGTTTTGTTTCTTGTTTAAAAATTATTGAATATTTCACTTTGGACATTCCAGATTTAAACCATAAAAAAGCAACTAATTAAAAAAAATAGTTAAGATCTAATTTCTATACTATTTACATTTTTCGGATAATCATACTCATCTTTATTGTCAAATTTATCACAACGTTTCGGCCGTTGTACGCTCCGTCCTTCTTCAGATGTTTAGTATGTCGAACTGAACACTTTATTTCGCCCGTTAGGGTAGACTGTTCTAGTTCCACGTCAAATGGATTTCAGTTATCTCCTGTTAATTTCTGTCTCTAAGTTCTCAACCGCTTTACTCAGGTATTGAACACTCACTCTGTGGCTCCTGTCACTGGATCTAACTAATGTCTTTATGCACTGCGCCATGTGTTTCTATATTGATAAATTGAAATAAAAATCTGAATCATTTTACCTCTCTCCACCGTAAATTTTGTCCTTGTGAAATAAAATTATTTACTGATGTCGCTGGACCACTAGTTGGAATATATTAAGGTTGGATTTTTTTTTCAAAATGGCGCATATGCAAGGTTCCGATGAAAAGTTTAAACCTTGACCAAGTTATAAGTGTCAGTAGATACAACAGTTAGTAGACTAAAAAACATGCAAATCTACTAGAATGCAACTGCTGGTCGACCATCTTTTGTATTCTTGTTCACATGCATGTCTTAGTCTAGCAATTAGTGTATCTACTTAAATTTTTATCTTGATCAGCCGATGACACTTTACAGCTGACTCTCGTATTTCACATTCCATCTCAATCCTCATACAATGTGCTGACACATGCGCAGGCGCACAAATACACACATATATGTATATACTTACACTTAATGAAATCGGACATATTTATGGTGAAATGGCGCTTGATGTCTGCGAGAGTGCATTTCTAAACATAGACTGATCGTAGAAATCACCATAACATTAATGGTGTAAATTTGATAATGAACCTTAATAGAATTCGATCTTGGCTTTTCTATTTCTCATTTCGAGTCACTGTCCATTAAACCACGCGCGTAAATCCTACTGATTCTAGGACGTAAAAATTGAGCACCGACAAGGCTGTGTAAACCTAGTGAAGAAAGCATATGGCACTTCCAGCCCATAGCTCGCAGGATTACTTTATTTTTGGTCTGATCTGTCTGAACTGCATGATAGGTGAACTAGGATAAGGAGCTGGTCATTTTTAAGCCTCTTTTCATATCTGCGTTTTACTTGAGGTTTGGTGGTGGTGAATGTAAGCCCAGAAAGGCGCTCAATGCAAGAAGCATCATTGATATTTCAAATATTCATCGTAACTGGTGATAATTTATGATCAGCTCAGTGGTGATGCAAAGGTACTAGATTCAGTTTTGAAATATTGGAAGTTAGAAACATATTTTCCCTCAATTGAACTTTTAGAGCCTGGTTAGTGCAGATATCATCTATCAGATTCTGGACATCTAAATGTTTAGAGCTACATTCATACACTGTAGCATCACCTGTACATATGTATATATACACACATATATATATATATATATATATATATATATATATATATATATATATATATATATATATATATATATATATTTATTAACAATCTGAGAATGTCCACAGGAAGATAGTTTACATAAACTGAAAGACGGTTGGGCCGAGTAATGAGCTTTTTGGGACGGCCACATTGTTCTCATAGGCTTCAGAAGACTTGCCATCGAAAACGCCCTTGGAAGACCGACCTTATAGGAAGGACAATGATTGTCAAGCTTGTCGTATCCTGTAGATACTACAGATTTTTCAAAAACAGGAAGAAAACCTTAACCAACGATTGTTGTAAGAATTATACAAGATGTAAAAGTTCTGAGAATTCGAAAAAAAAAAAAATACTCCGCGGCCCAGATGACTTGACTAGGTCATCTTTTGATTTTACCTTTCCACAATTCATTTTTCCTTTCTTCATATTTAGTGAGTAAGCGTCTTGATTTTGCCTAACAGCAGAATACAGCAGCCACTCTGATTTTTTTTTAAGGGGGATGAACGGGTCTTACTAAGATATTTTACTTTGAATGTTTTTTTTTTTTTTTATGATATTTTCATTATTGGGATCATCCCCTCCCTCTTCCTATCATCGAATATGTTTTTATTATAAAAAAAGTTAAAAAAAATACATTTGTATATACTGGAAAAAAATTATATCATGGGTAGGATTTCCTTTTTGTGTATGCGTATTGTGGTGTATGTTGGATGAATGGAAATCAGCTAGGTCAGTGACCTCATTTTTGTTGATGTATTTTCTTTAATGAAAATAAATTTGACAATATCTGTCGATATTTCTGAGATGAGGTATTATGTACACTATTTACATTATTCGGACTATTGTCCTCATTTCTGTCACCATATTTACTACAACGTTTCGGCTTTTCAGTATCTGATTATATTTCTGTGATGAGGTATTAATTACATTATTTACATTATTCGGACTATTGTCCTCATCTTTGTTGCCATATTTATTACAACGTTTTAATAAATATGGCGACAAAGAAGAAGACATTAGTCCGAATAATGTAAATAGTGTAAATTTCACAATATATTTTTTTACTCAAGTTTTCGTTTTGTTTGCTGTTGCCTTCCATCATTCAATATCAGTTTGCAATCCAACACACCACCCGCAACAGACTCCTCTAAAGATGTCCAATCTGGTGAGTTTATGTAGAAATTACACATGACCTAAAAACCATATTAGATTAAGAAAGTATTGGTACCTCTTCACAATATGCACATTTTTTTTAGATATTTTTTTTTTAATTCGGAAAAGCTAAATAATGTAGCAAAATTTACTCTTAATAATACACTATGGGGAGTAAAAAATAAAGATTTAAAAGCATGGGAATTTATGGGATAAAACCGAAGAGTGCTATTTGCTAATAAAAGTCAGTTGATTTTTAAGATGCGAGAATTGAAAGCTATTTGCAATAAATGATAGTAGCCTTAAAAGACTACAAATAAAAAAAAGAAATTGTACAATAAATTCAGTATGTGTATCAACTAAAAAGGTTAAAGGCTAAAAGCAAGTTGATGCCTCAGCTGAATATAAAATCACTGACCAATAGAATTCAGCATCTGAATAAGCTAAAGGAAAAAATATATTTGAGGAAAAAAAAACCTGGTTGTATTCAATGAGAAAAAGCAAAAAAAGGTAATGTTCACAATATAAGGAAAAGAAAAATAGAGAGGTAAAATGCAGTGTGTCTATCAACTGATGGAACAAAAAAAAATTATCCAATTGAAACAGTTGGCGAAGGAGCGGCCGAAAGAAAATTATTGACTCAAAAATCAGTGGGTGACCCAGCTGGAGAAAGAACAATTTATATTTATTTAAACTTTATTTAAAGCCAGAAAATATTTTTATATTATAAAGATTTTCTTTTTTTAGATAATAATGATTTAGTGAAACGAGTCTTGCTAATTAAATTATAACTGGAGGGAAAAGATGTGGATTCATAACTAATTAGAATTTGATAAACAAACTAGAAATCTTAATGCCGATATGAAGTAGCGGAACAATTTTCTATTAAAATCAATATATAAACTGACCATCATTTTATGGACAAGGCAATTTCTGCACATTTATATTCCGGAGAATGTAAATGAATCTAAAATTTTGGGTAGCTAATTGTATTTTGTTGATATGATCCTAAGTGAATATAACACACCCAACTGGAATTGAAACTAATCTCTCCCAATTAACAATTCCGAGCCATTATCTCTTACACCACCCGCACATCCAAGTTTAGAGCACCTGATATACGATTACCCATCTAGAATACTGACTAGGTACGTGCTTGCTTAACTTCAGTACGGGAGTTGGTGTTTCACCGTGATAGCTGAATAAAGAGAAAGGTATTGTGTAATAAAGTTCATTAAGGATATGAATTAAAAATATGAACATGGAACTGGACAGTGAATCCAACTGGTGTATTAGAAAAAAGAAAAATATATTGGTCTATAAAAGCCAGCAACTAATATCAGTTGAAAAAAGGGAAGAGATATTGAATGATAAAAATAAAGTAGCTGCAAAAGAGGCAAAAATGTATTTGGCAATAAAACCAGTGGCTAACGCAAACGAAGAAGAAAAAATTTAGACAAATAAAAGCCTATGGATATACAGTACCTCCAAAAGTATTGGAACGTCAAAGCCAATTGCTTTGTTTTTTGTTGTTTACTGAAGACATTTGGGTTTAAGTTGAAAAGAGGTATATGAAATAAAAGTTCAGAATTTCAGCTTTTATTTTCTGGTATTTTCATTTTAATGTGCTAAACATCTTATCACCTTTTTGTATCGGATCTTTAGCTGAGCAAAACTAAAGGAGAAGATAGTCTTAAAGAAAATAACATTTAATATTTGTTTGTATAACGCTTGCTTCCAATAAATGCATCTGGCCTGCGATCCAGTGACCTCATCAAACTGTTCAATTCTTCATTTGTGATGCTTTCCAGGCATTTAACACCCTGTCTTCAAGTTTTTATTTGTTTTGGGTGGTTTCTTCCTTCAACCTCCTCTTTAGGAGATGAAAGTGTTGATTGACTTCCCCAGTTTAAAACTATCCACTGATTGTGTTATCGGTAAGTTTAGGGTCATTGTCCTGCTGCATTGATAAAAACTTCATCTTCCTTAGTTTCGATTCATTTTTTTGCTGTAATTCGAGAGACAAAATATTCCTTCTAAAATACTTCTGAATTAATTCTGCTGCAATCATCATCATGAGTTACATCTTCAATAAATATAAATGGAGCTCCAATAAATCGCTAAGAAAACAGTATAGCATGAGGATTAAAGGCGCCAAACTTAAAAAAAACAAAGTTTTAACCTCAAAACGTTTATGTTATTATTAAGAGGAAAGAACATTTTTTTTTAATTTTTCCTCCTTTCTAACACGTTCTAAATTTGGCTTAAAAATCTCGTTTTTATGTCAACGTTGCACTACTTGTGGTAATGGACATTTTAATGTAGCAGTTTCCAGTGTACAACACATTAATTTGGAAATTTTTCAAAAATGAAATAATTGTCTGATTTTAATGAAACTTTCAGGACTTATTAAAAAATGAATGAAACTATTTTTGAAATTTTTATTTTTCAAAAATCTTCGTAATGTTTTTTTTTTTTTTTTTTTTTTTAATCTGTTACCCCACCGTAACTTAATTTTGTGAAATTTCCTAGAATTTCAAACAAATTGATTTATATTACTTATAAGCAGGACTCCTTCGAGAAAGTTAATCAACATTTTTTTTTCACAACTACTGCCAACTTTTGAATAAATCTGTTCCAAATTGTAATGTAAAAACTGCAATAAAACTATCTAATTATCGAATTAAGCAGTTATTTGCTTTTATAAATAATATGCATTAAGGACATTATTCCCTGAAGAAAAACATTTTCAATGAATAATTAATTTTTACAACAATTGTTTGCATTTTTCTTTCCTTTTTCAAGAATTGTTTTCACTTTTCTTTAAATTTATAAAATCTCTTAAAATTCTTCCAAAGAGAGTATAAGGTACGTCATTAAGTTATCAATTGAAGACTATATTTACTAACCGAAAACTAAAATCTTAATACAAATCATACTCCCAAAACATTTTACCATAATTAAAGACATTTTTTGCCCGTCAAAATGTTATATTTGTTTAGTATGCTGTATCGTAAGTGATATTATGATTAAAAGGTCATGAGCTTCAAGGCTTGTCTCAGTTAGTGAAAATTCCTTGCTATAAAGGTTTACAGCTTTGAGGAATACTTTCATTTCACTTCCTTGTTTCATCGTCCCAACGTTTTAACAGCCTTCTTTTTAAATCTTGAAGGGATGATTTCTAAAGGTATTTTTTCCTTTTTCGCTAAATATTTTTAATTTTGCTATGTAGTCATTTTACTTTATAGTGTGTATACTTTTCATAGACCGTATCATGCATAATTCGTTTTATTCATTAGTTTTTTACACAGTTAAGAAAAATAATTTAATAATTTTTTCTCGTTTATTTTAAGTTTCTTAGCTTTTTTTTGCAATTTAAATAAAATAACTTTAACAATTCCTGGCAGTTTGTCTGAAAAAGAACCTCCAATCGATTGTGGACTGGGTCATGAATTGGCTGGTTAACAAAAAACAAACTACCTCTATTTCTCACCTCAAAAACAAAACTGCTCTCTATTGCTCACCACATAGAATCATCCCTGCACCCCATTAGAATGCCTGATGCTCAACTCCACGAGGGCACCTCTTTGCACCTGCTCGGTCTCACATTTACTGCTCACCTGAGATGGAACAAATAAATTGAGTCAATAGCTTCTTCCACCGAAAGGAAAGTTGGCTCACTTTGCCGCGCCAGGAAATCTTTCTCGCCGGAGTCGATCCTTCAAATCTACAAATCAACCATTCGCCCTTGCATGAGATATTGCTGGCATATATGGTCTAGAGCCCGTTCTGTTTGTCTCAAGGTTCTTGATAAAATCCAGAGACAGATATGCAAAGTAATTGGCCCTGATCTGGCATCTCGTCTGCAGTCGCTCTCTCACAGACGTGCCGTCGCCTCCCTCTGTCTTATTTTACAAATACTTTCACGGTAACTGCACCGATGAGCTGCTTTCGCTGCTTCTCAGACTTCATGAATTTAAGTGTTCCACTAGGCCTGCATCTTGTTCTCACCCTTTCACTGTCGAAACTTTGCCTGTTTCCCTGATAGCTATAATCTCCAACTATTCAAATATAATCTCAGTCGACGTCTCTATCTTGATCTATCCACTATCCTTCTCTTCATCCTTTTCTCTATCTCTCCTATTTGCTCTCGATCCAACTCTGTGTAAACTCTTGCGTGCTAGGGGCTTCCAGCCTTGCTTGGGGTGAAACGCTTAAAAAACAAATCAAATATCGTAATTAATAATATAGAATATAAGTACATTATCTCAGTTAGTTAAAAATTTAATAACTGTGAGTGAGTTAATAATTTATTTTTAAATTTAATAACTCAAATAATATAATTAAAATTATTATATTATCTTATTTATCAATTTAAACAAATAATAACTGAGTGAGAAAATTTAATTATTAATATAATAATAATTTTATTAATTGTTATCTCATATATTAAATTAAAAATCTAATAAGTTAATGTAATCTTAATAATTAATAAAATTATTTATTATCTTAGCTATTAAATGATGAAATAGCATTACACGTAACTCTAAAATGTAAGAAATTTTATGGTATTTTACATTATTATAAGAAACAAAAATGTTCTAACTTAGAAGTCATAAAATTATGTCAATTCTGATGCCCCATACTAAACGTGTCAACACATTTAGCCATCAAATTATTGATGGAGACGTGAAAATAACAAAACCTCGAGGTCAAGAAAGGTTTGTCTAGAAAATGTTATGCTATAAGTAAGTGATTTCAGAACAGATTATTTCAACTTTAAATTTGCTAATTTTACGAAAGCAACGTTTCAGAAATGTATATTTTATTTTAGAGGAATTTCAAAACTGAAAAAATTAGTTTAGCTTACATTTCTGTAAAAAAGTTAAAAAGAGCCGTTTCGATTTGTTTTTTGGAAGAATCAACTAAAAATAATTCAAATTTCTATTTGAAATACTCCACATTTTTTTTTGGGGGGGGGATTTGACAATTTAATCCTTTACCGGTTAATTGAGACTGGGGTCTTCAAAACGTTTTTTTTCCTTTATGAAAAGTACAGTTAGACCTTAGCTATACAACTTTTTGGAGCTACTTAAATACATAGAAATGAGCCTGTTCCAAAAGCAGCCAAGCAAGCTCAAGACAAGTCATTGCCTCCGTCATCTTTTACAGATGAAGTTTTATGGTTGAGATAATTAATAGATCCTTTCTTTCACCACACTTTGGCATTCTAATCCCTTTCGAAGAGATTAATCTTGACCTCATGAGTCCATAAATCGTTCTTCCAGAATGTTTGTCCCTCATTTCGGTGCTTCCTTGTAAATTCCAATCTGGCCTTCTGATTCTTTTTGCTTATGAGTGGTTTGCATCTTGTGGTATGGCTTCAATATTTCTGCTCTCTTCGAACGGTTGATTGTGAAACCTTCACCCATGTATTGAGGAAGTAGTTGGTTATGTCACTAAATGTTTTGGAGGTTTTTCCTCATAAATCTCACAATATTTTTTGTCATCAACTTCTGTTATTTTCCTTTTGGTCGACCTCTCAGATGTCCCTTGTTCAGTAAACCATTACTTTTTTCTTCTTTTTTTAGGATATACCAAATTGCTGTGTTTGCTCTGACAAATATATTTCTAATGGCTCTGATCCATTTTGCTTCTTTTCGCAGTTTCAAAATGCTTTGTTTTTGTCCCATAAATGGCTCTTTCGTCTTCAAGTTGTTTTATCTTTTTAACAAGAAATGTCGTCTTTACAAATAAAAAGCCAATGCTTAAACCTAGAGTAGTCACTCAATGTTATTTAATGTTTAAATCAACCTAAAAGGAAACACCAATTAGTCACGGGCTTCAATAGTTTTGTTCACTTGATAAATGATACGGTTCAAACAAAAGGTGGTATGTCCTAATCTGCCTAAGACATTTTAAGGTAATTAGGAAATAAAAGCTGATATTCTGAACTCTTGTCCCATATTCATCTTTAGACCTTAAACCCAAATATCTTCAATGAAAGAAAAAAAAACAAACAAAAAAACAAAGAACATGGCCTTGCCGTTCCAACACTTTTGAAAGGGACTGTATATGATAAAGCAGGACAACATATTGGCCATTAGATCCAGGTTGTATATTATCTGAAGAAACAGTAATAAATTGGAGAAATGCATCGGTGTGTGCATCAGTTGAAGATATAGATTTTTATTTCCCAGTAATTGGAGTGACTCTATTAGAATGAAACATCTGATTGATCGATAAATATCAGGGAGTTAATTTGCTGGCCAATAAAACTCAGTGCTTGAAACAACTGAAAACAGAATTATTTATTGTCTCGCAATAGTCAGTGCTTTATTCATTGGAAGGAATATGATTTTTCGATGAAACAATGAATATGGAACGAATTGCAAGATTTAATGGGGAAAAAACCCACTTATGGAAGGCCGAAAAATAAATTAATGTAAATGATAATTAGTTTTTCCGTCACAAAATGAAACTTCTGATTCACTTTTAGAAAATTAATTACGCAATTTCTATTTTACAGCCATTATAAAGCAACACGTGTAAAAAATCTATTTTAAATACAATTTTAAATACACAAGGAAATCAAAACTTCCATAATAAAAGGACTATAAATACAAAAAAAAATATTTAATAACAGTCTTATTCAATCTTTACAGTAAAGCGATCCAGAGAGAACTGGAAGTCCTACCAAAATTTGGCAGATACAACCTTACCAACATAAATATGAAGATGACAGAATATTGATAGAAGACACAGATTGGAAATATTTCTGAGATGAGGTATTATGTACATTATCTACATTATTCTGACTATTGTCCTCATCTTTGTCACCATATTTATTACAACGTTTCGGCCGTTGTAAACTCCAGCCTTCTTCAGGTGGTTGGAATGTCGAACTGAACCCTTTATTTCGATCACCGGGGTAGACTCAAGGACACATATAAAGTGGATAAAGGCGTTCACTAGATCCAGTGACAGGACCCAAAGAGTGTGAGTTCAATACCCGGTTAAGGTAGTGGAGAACGTTCAGAGTGAAATTAACAGGATATAACTGATAACTGACATCCATTAAACATGGAATGTGGAACTATAACAGTGAGCGAAATAAAGGATTAAGTTCGACATTCCAAACACCTGAAGAAGGCCGGAGCGTAAAACGGCCGAAACGTTGTAATAAATATGGCGACAAAGATGAGATCAATAGTCCGAATTATGTAAATAATGTACAGAATGGAAACTACAAGAATTATACAGAAGTTACCAGACGAAATGATTAATTAATTGTAAGAAGGTACAATGTATGTTTGTCATCAGGAGGAAAAACATAAGATGTCGAAAGCAAGCATGTACAGAAATTTAATATCTAAGACATTATCAGGGGTCAGAAAACGTGAGACAGGCATCATAAGTCACATTGGAATAGCGAAAGATGCCTTCCAAATACCTAAGCAAAGAAATTTATTGAGGAAAAAGGAAAGAGTGCTAAACTATTATATAATATATGTCCTCTTCTACAGAGGTAGCCGATTTCCTCACAGATGAAGCACAGACTTGATGCAATAGAAGTCTGGTTCTAAAGAAAGATGCTAAGAATACCATGAATTGGAAATCTCTGTAAAGAGGAAGTTTTAGGGAAGATAGAAACGAAAAGGACGCTTATAGCGAGGATCACAGTGATACTACCCTTGCTCATAAAGGGAAAAAGACACTTGAGGTAGCAAAAATGTGGTTGACAGAGGGATGTTGGGAATAGATGGATCATGAGAGCAACAAAGAATTTCTAAACTACCGCTAGGAATGTTGGTTCTCTGTGTCGCCCCAGGGGGTTTTTCTTGTCTGTGCCCATCCATCAAACCTACAATTCTACCATTCGTCTCTGTATTGAATACTGTTGCCATATATGGTCCGGCACCTCCGCTGTTTGTCTCGAGCTTCTCGACAAAATCCAAAGACGGATATGCAATATGATAGGTCCTGATCTGGCATCTCGTCTACAGTCACTTTCTCACAGACGTGATGCGGCTTCCCTCTGTCTTTTCTGCAAATATTCTCATGGCAACTGCTCTGACGAGCTATTTTCACTGGTACCACAACTGCATGACTATAAGCATGTTACTAGGTTGGCATCTCATGTGCCACCCTTTCACTATCGAAACAGTTAAATGTAACCGCCTTTTCTACTCCAACAGCTTCTTATCTCGCACTTCCCGACAGTGGAACTTCCTTCCTCTTACTTGCTTCCCTGATAACTATAATCTTCAAATATTCAAATGTAGTGTCAACTGACATCTTTTGATGTCTTGATCCCGAACCCGTCATTCTCTATATCTTTTCTTCAAACACCACACTTTAATCACTCTCTGTAACCCCTTGCGTGCTAGTGGCAGTTCCGCCTTGCTTAAAAAATAAAAATGAAAACAAAAGTTATATTGAAAATCAGAAAAGACGTACCGATGAAAAGAGTTTGAAGAATTTGATACTCACAAGGAGTACCGAAGGCAAAAGAAAGAAGTAAAGAGTATACCATGAACTGGAAATCTCTGCAAACAAGAAGTTTTAAGAAAATAGAAACAAAAAAGACGCTTATCCTGAGGATCAGAGAAAGACTGTTGAATAAAATCGGACATATAATCAGAAAATGGCGCCTGGTAAATCTGACAGTGACAGGATACACTGAAGGCAAGATGAACAGAGGAAATCAACGTATAACTTGCTTAACAAGTTGTTTAAATGTAAGAATGGAAAGATAACAAAGCACACACCTTACTAAGGGCTATGAATGCGAGAGTGTTTTCACAAGCCATGATCTTTCACGTACTGAAGATCCTCGTCACATAGCTGAAAAATACTGAGTGGAGTTCAGTTATACATCAATATGAGCCAGACATAGTTTCGAAATAACAACAATCGCTAGTTAAGCGAAAACTCATCCCAAGATCATAAAGAATGCAACTCAGTCGGCGACAGGCCGAACCACCTACAGGGAGGATCTTCTAGACTGCGGACCGAGGAATGACCTTCAAGGTCGCCCGACACTCTCGGACGAATCTCAACTGACTCCGAGGCGTACAACTGCACTCAGCCCTAGAAACGAGAGGACAGTCTATTGTGGTAACCACGAGTATAAAGTCCAGACAGTCCTGCCTATTAAACCGTAGCTCCGAGAAAAGAAAATTAATCGAAATCTCACCCAGAATTTGAACTCGTATCCCCGATTTCTAGTTTCGAACCGCTAACCATTACACCAGAAACACAACCGCTTCCTGTATGTCACACTAAATATACAGTAGAGTCGCGAGAACTTACGTCCATGATATCACTTTCTCAGAGAAAAATGAATGAGTATCATTTCTAGACATGAGTGATCATGACTCTCCATAACTTTCTCTGTGACTTTTACTAATGTTTATGTTCCACATTTTGTTTTGACATGCCTTTAGACAAACGCGATAGGTTGGTTTACAACAACAATTTTCCTCTGATCAAAGGAGAAAACAATACACTAAAACAAAAATGTTTAGAGAGTATCTTGATCACAAGGACATCTAGTCATTTTGCACAGTATCTCTTACAACATCTCATCATGCCTGGCAGATTTGTTTTATCTCAATGTGAGATATCTAATAACAAAAGTGATGGAAACAAAAATAAAAATGCTTTCGTACGCATGTGTAGTCACGTCAATATAACAAATATAGTCCGATGAAGATATGTCATCAGCCATTTATATATATATATATATATATATATATATATATATATATATATATATATATATATATATATATATGATTGTTTAACTATCAAGTGGACATGGAGGTCTACACCTAGCGGTGACAAGTCTGCGAGCCTCGATGATCTGACTTATGAATTGTACTTGAGTCTGTCGCACATCTTTGAACCGATTTTGACTGTCGTGTTCAACACCTGGTCCAGTAGCGGTCTGTTCCCGACTGCATCTCCAGGAGTGTGATCATGCCCTTGTGAAAGGGTAAGGGTAATGCGTGTGATTTAGAAGATTATAGAACTATAAATCTGTTAAATAAAGAGTTATAGATTTTGACGAAGATTCTGATGGAGGATTAGCAGTCAGTTTTCACGAGATTGTTGGTACCTGAACAAACTGGTGCTGTAAAGAGAACAATTCAGAGCAACGTGCATTTCATTCGCACAATTCTAGAGGAGGTAAGAGACTATGATGAAGCCGCGGCGGTCAATTTGGTTCAGTCCAAGACGTTTGAGAGTGTCAACCATCAGCATCTGGCTGCTGTCCTGCAGACCGCCGGCTACAGACTCGACTTCTTCAAGTGAATCAGCCTCCTGTATCGTTCCTTTAGTGCTGTAATACAGTTGTACGAGAAGCGCTGTCACGGTTAAGAGACAGGGCGGGGAGTCCGGCCCTACGTCAAATTGTTGTGCATGATTATGTTCGAACCAGGATTTCCGCGTACGCCGATGACGCATCCATATTCGTGTCGTGCCTCAGCGACATTGAATTTATACAGAAAGAACTTGAAAGATACGGGAATGTCATGGCGGACAAGATTAAACAGAAAAAGTCTTCCGGTTTGCGTCAATATGCCTAGAAAGGAGTCACGCTTCCGGGGCATTTAGTTGGACTGACGGACCCGTCCGCATTCTTGGAGTGTAGTTCTGGACGAGCTCTATCTGAAGAAGAATTGGTCGGAAGTACAGGCAAAAGTCGGAGGGACGGTCCGGACTTGGCCCCAAAGGCGATTGGCTGTAAAGAGTGGTAGAGGCGTGTGCCATGTAAATCTTTCCTCCCATCCTTTACCATTTCTAGCTTTACTATCACTCCTCTCTATCACGCCATTGTACGCCTCGGAACCGAGACTCGTCCGAGAGTGACGGGCGGTCTTGAAGGTCATACCTCGGTCTGCGTTCGAGAAGACTATTGTATCGTGAATTAATGGAAGGGTTCGGGAAGGATCCTCTCTGTGGGTGGCTCGGCCTTTCGGCAACTGAGTTGGACTCTTTATTATGTTAAGGTGCGTTTTAGCTTAACTGGCGATTGATTCGGAACATGTTATCTCTCAATGACGTAACCTTCAGAGGCGGGTGGGTGGATTTATCCGACTGTCATCGGTGTGACCTTGATTTAAAGGAAACGGCTTCGCACGCTTTTTAAAATTGTCTTCAAGTGTACTTGTTCTGGGACTATCTCGGCGGTTTAACGGTTCGTATCGATTCCGAACATCTCGTGTCTATTAATCTAGCATACGTGTGAGATAATGTGTCAACTCTGTTCTCTGGAGTGAAACGAATGGTGTTTTCCACATTGCTAGCCGTGGCAAGAATTGTGGTGTGGGGATGTGGGGGGCGATACTAACGCTATTCTCACCATGATCTGATCAGATTCTTTGGCAAGATGAAAATTAAAAGCGTTTGTTTTCGACAGATTTCCGCGAAATGTGTGAAAAATAGCGAGATTGCTTGATTTTCTTTTTAAGTGCCATTTGACGCAAGTGGGTGGTTTCCTGTGCACTCTTCCATAGTTGATAGATATTCCTTCTTTACCTCGTTAATGGGAGTAAGTCTTATTCCTGTCCAGTTCCTGGCTTTTTCTTTTGTTATGATCCAGGTCGAGATAGCCAACCTCACCAGTTTGTTTTTCGTCTTCTTTTTTACATCTGGGCTTCTTGATTATGTCTAAAGGGAGAATACAGTGGCCACTTTTTGTGTGTGTGTGTGTGTGTGTGTGAGGAACGAGTCTTACTAACATCTATTATGTTTAGTTTGAATGTATTGTTATATTTTAGGGGTTTTTTTTTTTGGGGGGGAACCCCACCGTCATTTCATGATTATTTTATTTTTAACATATCTTTAAGAAAATACATAAAAAAGCATTTGTACATTAAAAAAATGCTTACACCATAGTGCTTTTCGTAAGTTTGAATATGTGCTATTGTGGCATATGTAGGAGTGAATGGTGACGGATGAGTTCTTGTGGTGAATAAGAAATTTATAGTTATGTACCTAGTGTAGCTTAGATGTGGCACGAAGCTGAAAGTATGGTACACCCAGTGAGGATCGAACTCACTACTCAGTTGTAATTGTTCTAGCAAGACAAGCTGGCTAACCATTACGCCGCCTCGAGGTGACGAGTGAATAAGAAACTTATAATGAATGAATGGGGTGAGAATCTGACTTCGCTGGGTCTAGGATAGAAAGTTCTGATTAGCCCTACGCTACTTCCTCTTTGACCTTGTACCGCAATTGTTCATTGTCAGAATAATAAATCAACATTCCCTAGTAAGACTGCGTTGTGCCAAGCTTGTTTTTATTAATCAATATTCCCCAGTAAGAATGAAATCAACACTATTTCACGGGTAAAGAAGAACCCAGAAAAGAGTTCCACGAGCCAAATGCAACAAATTAGAACGGAATATACGGTTTCATTTAGCAAAACTTTCTAAAATTCACATTGTAACGTAATCTAGGTGAATGTATAAATTTGACAGTCATCGAACTGAATTTAGATCAGATTTGACCAAACAACCACTCTCAAATATAGCCAATCCCAAACGGAAATGTTTTCACTCGGATGACAAATACCTCACGATTAAATTGGAATCAGACGGAGATGACTGGTCAGAGTATTGTGCTTCTGTCTCTGCTTGTCGATACTTTAGTAGAAGCTAAACTAAGTCAATAGAAAAACAGATTAAATTTGCGGCTATAAATAAAGTGAATATAGATAGATCTTCTCAAAGCGAATACTTTCTTTAGTGAACAGAACATCTTTAATTCTTATTGACATACGAATTAGTCGATTCGCTTTTCAGAAGATAAAACATTGTCGCTGTTCGTTAATTCCTCGAGTGGAATACAGAATATACGATTTATTTATTTTAATCGGGACTCGTTTTCGTAATATTCATGCAAGATTCTGACATCTAAATCAACGAATAAGCAGACCTTTACAAATCGGATCGTTGTTTAATGCTATTTGATTTGATCAGTCAGGTACTGGATCGAAATGTTAGTTATTTTCAGCTGGTGATAAAACTAAGATATTTGTCTTGGCAATTTCGTATTTATTTCCGGAAATGTCAAAATCCTCACTATTAACCCACTAAGACAGATGTGACTGAATGCAGTTGTGAGTTAAGCTGTCTCCTGCAGGTTTACTTTTGGGTCGCATATCGGAAAGAGGATCGAAAATAGCCTGGACAAAATTAAGCAATTGTAATGCGGTCGATTCTCATTTGATTTCCAGACAGTGCAACTATTGAGCATCTGGGTCAGATGAAAATATGTTTCTAAAATATTTTCGTTAATCTGCATAAGAATTAATGTGGAATTAGGCGCTCTTGCAGCTGGTCTAGCGTTTATATACATCACGTATGTAATACATTAAAAGATTTCTTTTTTATGTTTATACGTTTTTTTCTTAACTTATGAACATAAAAAAATGTCTCAAAGTAATTGTCGGACATAGTCTATTTCATAATGTGTGACGTCATTTGTTTACATTTGGATAGGGATCGAACAGATATGAATGTACGAGAGAAAATCATGGAGAAGTGTAGTTTAAAAACAGTAAAATCGACCTTGCTAATCGAAACGCTCCTCTGTGGCTAAATCGGTAAAGCAAGCTATATGACGCTTCTGTATTGGATACAGGTTCGATTCCTGTCGAAGTACGCATATTTCCTATGAAAATTTCTCGGACATTCAAGCCTGTAAATGTTGTTAATACTGTTTATTATAAAACAGAGCATTTACTTAAATATTTGTATCTATAAAAAGATCGTATAAACATAAAAAAAATTGTCTTCAAATAATTGTCGGACTTTGTCCATTTCATAATATATATATATATATATATATGTATATATATATATATATATATATATATATAGTGAGAGTGAGAGAGAGAGAGAGAGAGAGAATTAGATAGTTGTCAATATATCACCTTTTTTGGAAGTCTATGCTCATCCATTCCCACAAAATAACCAGCCAAACTAAGTTGTATCTTTGCTAGAATGGTTTCAGTGCCTGGGATGATGTTATATTTCTTCGGCATTTAATATTCTTGACCCTCTCATCCCATTTCGTATCACATACAGCACTAAGACACCACATTCGAAGGTACAGGGCCCAAGTTTCAGCACCATAGGGAAGGGTTGAGAGAACGACTGATCTGTATGTGTCAATCTTTACTCTGAAAGACACGTCTTTACTGTCCCATAAACCATAATTTAGTTTACCGAATGCTGTGTCGTCTTTGGCTACTATCGATTGGATTGCTCTGTCCTTCTTTACACCAGAATAGACTGCTGATTCAAGATATGTGAACACCGTACCATTAATGAATACAGAAGGATTTGTGAGAGATAGATTACCTGGTATTGCCTGGTACATTAGCTCGGTCTTCTTTATGATTGAGTTTAAATGCTTTCGCTGTTTCAGAAAATTTATCAATGATAATGAATGGTTGAATTAATCTTGTGAACGTTCAAATTAATATAATATTTTTGTTCTCATTATATTCGTATACATACATACATATATATATATATATATATATATATATATATATATATATATATATATATAATATATATATATATATATATATATATATATATATATAT
>OZ010583.1:126839928-126852428 GCA_963932145.1 Acanthosepion lycidas
ATTAAGTAGATTGCTGAAATAAGGAAAAAATCGATTACATTTATGCATGTTATAAAAAATAATTTTTTCATTATTTTCAAATAACATTAGCCAAGCTTTAAGGACAGAAACAGAAATAATATTCACACGTTTTTGTGAAAAGTCAGGTAAGTTCCAGAACACATATAAACAAATGAATTCGTATTCAATATTGTTAATTTAATAAAGTTACGGGTAAATATAAGAAAAGTTACTCAAATTGAAAATGTGGTATTAAGAAAAACAATACTTCACTTCGAAAAAGACCTTCCCATATCACTAGAATCCAGAGTTTACTTTACTCTTCCTTCAAGGCCAGGAATTTAGACTCGGAGCTACTATATGTTGCGGAAGTAATAGCATTCTAACCTAACTCAGTAGATTAAAAAAAAAAAACCTTAAATAGGCATTGCTGGCTCCTCGTGACGACTAATTAAATGTGTGTGATTTACAAAAGGATGATTTCATCCTTAACCACGTTGTTTTTAAAAGGTCTGTATTTTGATTGTCGGGGTGTTTTGATGTTCTTAAATCTCAGAGAGCCAGTATGTGTCACATGGGTATGCCACCGAAAAGGCTGAACGATTGTTGCTAAAAAATCTTGACCTCAGTAGAATTCCTTCAAAGAAGTTTTGCGTTACGTTTTCTGAACATTTCCCAAGTTTAATTTTGAAATCAGTACAAATACTTATTATATTTCCCCTCAAAGATGCAAGGTTTGGTTTATTTATTTATTTTTTTTGTATTATGTAAATTGTTTTTCACACATCTTTGTTTCAGACGTAAATTAAGTAAGGAAGCAATGTTTATTTCACAGAATATTTTGGCAAATATAATGCAAGCTTCTTTACAAATATGTTTATAAGTGTTGAATGGAATTTGGAAAGGAACATTCCTTACAAATATTGGAAAATACCATGACAAAAAATAGCTGTTAACTTTTTTTTCACTATTTGAATGAACAGTTATTACAATCTAAGAACCGACTAGGAAAGGCAAACTTTTCTTACGGTTTATCCTGTGTATACACAAGGTTAGTGCATTGCATGTCAGTAATAAGAAAATTTAGGCCATAACATTGTTCAAATAAGAGAAAGCGATTACATCCATGCATATTCAAAAAACATTAAAATATTTTTGGGTGTTTTCTGTTAATTCACCCTTAAATATTAAAAAAAAAAGAAAGAAAATAATTTATATTTACAGAAATTCACACCAAATTCTCCAAGAATGAAGCCCTTCAATTGCACTCTGGTTGCGTTGACATTTGCGATCGCCCCAAACTTGGACAAATCGAATACACTTTTTCGAAGTGTGGTGTCTATGTTTGTGTTCACTCCAATAAACAAGCCATATTTCTTTCTTTTTTAAAAAATGGAAAAAAAAATTTAAGTACGTTATCATCTACACTTAAAAAATGTGAATAATTCCCTGAACTTTGGTAATTTTTAATTCTGAGAATCAGAGTCTGACAAGGCAAGCTAAACAAATTTTGAGTTTTATTGCCATAAAAGTGTGGCAAATATTTAATAAAAAACAAACTTCGATTTAAAATTTATAATTTCTTGGTGTGAATTAATATTTGCGATAAGTAACTTTAAATTATTTGGGGCGAATTAACAAAAAAAAGTCTATGTTTTTATCGACTAAATATTCAGCAAGTTTGGGATAAACATTTAAAGTACCATGAGTGAAACTAAATTATAGGAATAATTTAACAATTACCGACGCTAGTACTTTCACTGCTAATCTTTAATTATAAAATTTTACCTTAATATCAAATTACAGTGACCGTATTTGATTGAATGTTGGAAATGATTAGGCTGACGACTATTGAATGTGACCGAATCGGAAAAATTGAACGAGGTTTTGACCAAGGACCTTTATCATCCCTTTTTAATCACTAATCAAAGGAGATTGAATAAATCTCTGTCAATCATAAAAAAACAACAAGTCGGGCAAAGTATCGTGGAGAAGATGATGCGCCCGTTCTAGCGTCCTGGATGCAAGTTGACGTCTCATATCGATTCCAAACATTTTGTGTCCATCGATCTCACATATGTGTATCGTAAGATGACTCGACCGTGTTTTGGGGCGAAACGGGTGGTGACCCTAAAGCTGCTAGCCGTGACAAGTATAGTGGTGTGGACGATGTGGATAGAAGGAAACAGACGATACGAACTTTATTCTCATCAGGGCCTGGTTGGATTCTTTGGGCATCAACCAAGAGTGAAGATCAGAAGTGATAGAAAGTGTTTGTTATCAGCAGAGTTCAGCAAAAGTTGGGTGAAAATCGTGAGCTTGGTTTGCGTGATCAGGGCTAGTCATGATTTTCATTTTTGGTTTTCTTTCAACACAACGGTGTGATTTGCTGACGGAGCCCTCGCCTGGTTAAGGTAGAATTTTTTCGATCTCCTAGACAATGTGAGTTATTGCTGTTTCCGGTCTGTTTTCGGCGTTCTATTTTTTGTGGTCCTTGTCAAGATCCCTAATCCCCCCAGTTTATATTTCCTTTTTGTCTTGAGTGTATTAACTTTCTCTCAATTGGCATGTAAATTGATGCACTACATTGGTTTATAGGATGGGATTTAGTTGTGTGTTTGTAGGGTTATTAGAGACTATTAGGTCAATTGTTTTAATTTTTTTTATATATGATGAGCTTAACATTTCTACCTATTAAGTTTTTGAGTGTTGTTTCATTATGTGTATAATTATTATGCATTTGGTTAAACTAGGATAAGTTAATAGTACTATGTTGATTTGAACGTACACTGTTGTGGTGAAAATTAATGTTAACATTATGAATTTTGTTAGTGGTATAATTAAGTTTATTGAGATACATTTTAATGTGTTGATCAGTGACAAAATTAGGTAATCCCTTATTAACAAGTGTTTGTTTAATGTTATATAATTCTTTATAAAATATTGTTTTTGAAGAAGATATCATTTGTGAATGTTGGATTATTTTTTTATTTTTTTTTTGGGGGGGGGGTTAACTTATATGGTTGGGGCATTCAATATTATAATTAAGAAAACACGAGTTAATGCTTGTGGGTTTTCTATATAGGGAAGTAGTAAATTTATGATTACTGGAAACACTAGGTACATCAAGTAGCGAATTTTTTTTATTAATATTAAGTTCTATTGTAAATTTGATGACGGAGTGATTTTCAAATTTGTTTTTAAGTTGTGTAATTTGATCAATATTTTTAGCTAAAACGAAAATGTCATCAATGTATCTTACATATATATGGGGTTTATTAGCATCATGATAATAATAATAATAATAATAATAATAATAATAATAATAATATATAGATATATATGAGTCTTTTTATATATGATAAAAGTTCACAAATTCCAAATCTCACATACGCAGCGTCCTGAGAAAAAATTATGTTGCTTTTATAGCACTATTTACATTATTCGGACTATTGTCCTCATCTTTGTCGCCATATTTATTACAACGTTTCAGCCGTTGTATGCTCCAGCCTTCTTCAGGTGGTTCGAATATCAAACTGAACCCTTTATTTCGCTAGACTTTTCTAGTTCCACGTGTCATATTTAATGGATGTCAGTTATCAGTTATCTCCTTTTAATTCCCCTCTCTAATTCTCCACTACCTGAACCGGGTATTGAATTCACACTCTTTGGGTCCTGTCGCTGGATCTAACCAAAGCCTTTATCCACTGTGCCATGTGTCCTTGAGGTATGAATTTCTGGATATTACAAACCTAATGTCTCAGCTCCATTTTTTACCAGTGCTGATATAGCAATTTTTTTTTTTTTTTGCTTTACCATTCCAGGTTTTTACCAGAGCTCATATTGCAATATTTTTTGTTATTATCGCTTTTCTCTGGCACCCCTTATTACTGGTTCCCATATTGTATTCATTTCTATGCTTGGTCGGCTCAGGAGATTTTTGTGGCCTAGCATAAATATGGCGACAAGGATGAGGACAATAGTCCGAATAATGTAAATAGTGTACATCATACCTCATCTCAGAAATATAGACAGATGCTTTTATAGCAGTATGGTGGACCCATATCAGGGTTTTAGTTGGTGGACCATAGAAATAGATTAGCATATTTTTCTATGCTCTCCATTCCACTCAATGAAACTTGAACCACTTTTTATTAGCAGAATCTAATTTACATGAACTCGCTGAGTGGGAAGCATTATTTTTTCTTTTTTTTCTATTTTTTTTTCTTCTGCGAAAGCAGCATGCGACACGAAAGAGTTTAAGCTGTGGGTGGGTGTCTGTCACCGTTTTCTTCTCTACATATTCACTTTGTGTTAATCACTTTAGCTACAGTAGGAATCTATCCCATTTTTATCAGCAGGTGTCTTGATATAAATTATATCTTCAATATTTTTTAGCAAACTGCGCTGTCTGAGATGCCCTACCAGTAGTATCAAATTATCTATTTCACCCTTTTAAACCTTAACGGAAGTCAGTTATACTAACCCAAAAAATGATGTTCATAGGTTGATTCCTTTCTATTTTTCATCATCGTCGTCTTATCCAGTATTAAATGTTTGCGTTCTGGCGAAGGCCATTCCTCCATGGATTTCTTTGTTCTTAAGACAAACATATAATCTATTTGGTATAATATACTTTACTATTAGAAAACTATTTGGCGATAAAATCTCATTTAATCGCTTTTTGTTTATTTTCCCAAAACCTATTTTCGTCTAAATCCTGTGGGTAATGTGTTTTGCAGCGAGATTCTCCGAGCGAAAAAATAAAATGAAACAACTAGCTAAATATCTCCTTGGAAATTGATTTTAAAATCCCATTTCTATATGCTTAAAGCAATTTTGATTGGACATTAGTTCAGGTAATTTTTAAAGATGATTGCGATTAAGAAACATCCGGGTTTTAAAATCTTTTCAAAAATAAAAACGAAAATATGTGAATGCTTTGGGACAAACGAGATTTCATCGAATCCCAAACGATTGGAAAAATTGGTTTCAATTTCGTAATTATTCTAGAATCTCGAATCTGAAGATACGATAAGCCAAGAACAGAGAGTTCGTATATATTTATTTCTAGCATTCTGAGAACGTGGTTGTAAAAGAAATTATCTTTCACCGAAGGGAGGTTTTTGCATGCATACACTGTTGTGCTTTTTAACCACGAAATATCAGTGTTGTCTGTAGTAAATAAATAAAAAAAGGCCTGACCGTAGTCGAGATCTTTTATCCAATACGAACGTTCTTTCCTTACCTCAGTTATTCTCAACCGCCGTGCGCGCCATAATAGTGCACCGAGCCATCCTCTTAAGTGTGCGGGGAAATATTGAATAAATCGCGAAAAAAAAATATCTTCACACTAAAATAGGCTGCAGAAATACTTGAATAAAAACATTGAAATATAGTAAGTTTATATTTGTGTGTGTATTCTTTTTAAATCTACGCTTTTATTTCCTAACAGTTAAATGTATACTCTTTGAAATTTTCGTAAATGTACCGTGATGTTTCCTTTCCTCTTACCGTTACTTAAAAAGGTCGAGAAGCACTAACTTAGCTGCATAGTTTGTGCTTCGCCGGGACGACATGCAGTTTTGAATTCAGAGTTTTCCTTCTTCTAGACCGGTTGCCAACCTAGGCTATACTGAAGGTAACAAGTTTGTCTCCGCCAGCTCCTCCAAACAATTGTTAAAACTACAAAGCATGAGATAGCATCTGTCAAATTCTGATCATATAGATTCCTGAGGGATACACTCATAATACGCAGTTGCATTACAGACATGTTTGCAACCATTTTTGCAATCTTCACGTTAATGTTTTAAAAATGCATTTCAAGAATGCGGTGTTTAAATGGCAGATTATTAGTTGTGAATTAAAATATGTAAACTTTTAAAAATAAAAATTAAATAAAATAAGATTTTTTTCCCTATTTTCTATGCCATGATTCTTAAAAAGGGAACATTTCATGAAAAAGTCACGAATCCTTTAACCCCTTTGAAAAATTCAATAAATATACTGATGTACGAGGCTGGTCTGAAAAAGAATCGAAATGGTGTCACAGACAATTTATTTAAATTTCAAACAACAGACTATACAGTTTCCTCTTCAAAGTAACCCCCACGAGTCCAGATCATTTTCTATCCATCTCTGTGACGCTTCTATGCACTGCTGGAATGACTTCTTGGGTAACCTTCAGCTCCGTCGTTACAGCTCTCTTCATGGCCTTCAAGCCTTCTAAACCAGTCCATTTGACTATCCCCTTGAACGCGGGAAAAGAAAAAACTTCGCACACAGCAAGATCAGGTGAATAGGGAGGTTGTTCGAATACGGCGACCTTCTTCTCGGCCAGGAACTACCGGATGTTTACAGCGTTGTGTGCAGATGCATGGCCGCGGTGAAGCAGCCAAGATGTGAAAAAAATGCAATCGTTGTTGAAAGATAAGATTAGATCTATATACTCCTGAAATATCTTGTTAGATGATAACACAATCAACTTATTCCTCTTTCGCTTATAACTCACACAGCATACCTAGTCCCGTTACTTTTCAGACAGACCTCGTATGATCCAGGGAGAGAAGAGTTCTAAAGAAAAGTTCATGTGAAGTGTACAAATTCAAGAAACATATGTAGTTTCCAAATAATATATCATTAAGATACAAAACCTTTCTTATTCTATGTACCGTGTTTCTTAGGAATGTGGGTGATCACGTCTATCCACAAGTTCTTATTCCTCGTCAAATATTATCCAAAAATCTTAAATTTTGGTACTACGTTTGAGACACAAACGTAAAAGAGGAAGGAACGGTTTTATCTTGAATCGCAAGTGTTTCTATTTTTTAGCTGGCGGATAGGATCTTTGAAGTCGAGTTTTCTAAATTGCATCCACTTTGACGGAAAGAAAACAAAGGACTGAATAAATAAAAGAAAGCTTCTATAGCCATGCGATATCAAAGCCGGACTATTACCGATGGTAGGTCTATATTAAGAGTCACACAGCACATCCAGTGCCATTCCTTTTTAGATAGACCTCGCGTGAGCCAGGAAGAGAATATTTCTAAAGAAAAGTCCATGCAGAGTGTAAAAATTCAAGAAATATCTGTAGTTTCTAAATAATGCATCAATAAGGGAAAAAAACGTTTCTTCTTCTATGTACCGTTTTTCTTTGGCAAATAGGGAATCATATCTCTCCACAACATCCTATCCCCCGTCAAGTATTATCGAAAAATTTGAAATTGTTCTGAAGATTAACAAATTCTTATGTTGTGGCATTACGTTTGGGACACCCACGTAAAAGAGGAAGGAATGGTTTTATATCGATTTCAAGTGTTTCCATTTTTTGGCCGGCGGATAGGGTCTTTGAAGTCGAGTCTTCTAAATTGCATCCACTTAACCGAGAGGAAACAAAGGAATAAATAAATAAAATGAAGCTTCTATGGCCATGTGGTATCAAAGCCGGACTATTTCCGATCGTTGCGTCACAGTTGAGATCGAAGAAGTCAGTTCTAGACCAACTCTGAGAGGTGGGGGGCATTATCCGACGGATGTTCCGATACCGCTTGAGTGTTTTGGCAGTCACACGTCATGATACGTAGATAGGCGGATAGCTGGCATGAGGAAAGAGTTTAGCTGTGAAAGTGACATAGCAGATATATTCCCCAGCGCCATCTACCTAAACTCCCACCCAGACCGAGCAAGTGAAGTTCTGAAATTGCTGTGGAGATTGCTAGCATCTAGATCTGTCAAAAGTTATGTGAATCTGTCCTATAGTATCGTATGGAAAGTTATAGAACTCTCTAGAACGTTCTAATCTCACTGTTGTATAAGCAATGCAGGTGGAGCGGTTTGTCTTTTTTCCTTCGTTTTGTCCCGTTATAAACTGTTAGAGAGACAGTTGATTATTGCTGTGCTTTCTCTGCGAGTAAACGAGAGAAACACGACCAATTGTCGTAGCAGATAGGGATAAGTACGACTATCCTTGCCGAGTGGACAGTTTACTTCGACAACAATGGCGGAATAAAATGGTGAGCTGATTAAGTTATTCACACAAGAAAATCAACTCCAAAGAGAACAAATGGAGGTCAGGCGCAGTAGCATAAAGACTGAAAGGAAGCTTTGAGGAAGCTGATTCCATTTTAAACTTCTGAAAAGTGTCCCAGTCCAAGTTGACTTCTTCCAGATTCTTCAGCTGCTTATCTCACCAGTTTTTGCTGTGGCGGTATTACTGTTCAAGATGTTATATTTTTATTGTGGCAAACGTCGTGCCTGATCTGTGCACGGCTCAGGTTTTCTTTACGAATCAAACTACCAGCATCTATAAAAAAAACAAACGAATCTGGTTATTAAACATAATCCGCCCAATGATGTTAACGAGTTGACAATTTGACCCGAAACGTTACATTGTGCGAGAAGATTTCAAGTTATGGAGTAACATCCTGAGTACTTGGCAGGGCGTATACATCAATACACTGTTACAATCCACAAAATGAAGCTCTTAGACAATGAAAGATGTCTTAAAGTCTCTTTATAAGATCAAGGACTCTTTGTCTGAGCGGTCCAAGTCGCTATTAAGACGGAATACGCGGCGTAGGTTGCTAAGGAAACTGTTTGCGGATCAAAGATCAAGTAGAGTTAGAACAAATAACTACCCGCAGCATAATTTCACAGACCCTGAATATGTTACAGATGTGGAAATGCTCATAAAGTGAGAGCCTGACCCGATAAAGAAGTCTAATACCACTTTTGTGAAAAGAAAGGACATTTCCGAGCTGATTGTAGCAAGAAGCAATGATAGCAATGGGAACATCATTTTCAAACTTATCAAAACGATAATCTGTGAAGTTCTCGATTGTACTTCAAGGTTGATTGTGCCAATCAAATTCCAAAATCGAGGGTTCACGATGGAAATGGACACTGGAACTAGGGGAAATTTAATTTCTTTTCTGGTCTGGAAACAACTAGGAAAACTGAAACTAGATGATGTCAAAGATCGTTATGAATCTGCCAGCAAGAACGACTTGCCAGTGCAGGAAATGTTTATGGACTAAACCAACAATCCAAGGACTGGTAAAAAGACGATTCCTTACATCATCACCAAGATCTCCGATCTGAACTTGCTCAGACGAAACGCTATCCTAACACTGAAAAACTCTATGGAAAATTCTCTTGGACTCAGACGCATAGAAAGTCAAAACGTGAGAGAGGATGCAAAACCATTGCATCCCAAGCCCCTCTAACAAACTTTATGTTTTCCCTCAATCTCTGTGGCGTGTTCCCGGATATTTTCAAAGAAGACTTGGGATGTATTAAGAATTTCAAACTGAAAATGAGGTCCAAGTCCGATGCGAAGACGGTTTTTTACAAGGCACGACGAGTTCCATTCGTTCTTCGGAATGACCCGGTTAGGGGTTACGAAGAAAGCAAAGTAGTCTAAAAGCAAGTCCAATTCAAAGAATTTGGGGTAAAGTTAGCGCCTGGTTAATTCCAGATCATGGAGAATCTAGACCCCAATGATTACTTGAGCAAGCTCAGGTGCTTATTTTCTCTTTTGAACGAAACATAACTCAGCTGCCTTTGTGAAATTTGCCTATTAGCAATACCCAGTGTACAACACGCTGGCCGCACCTTATCCGCTGAAAGAATTGCACGTGGTTCCAGGGTCAAGGCAGTCTTGCCTCTTCGACTCTGTACTGTTCTACGGGTAATTCATCGCAAACTTGGCCCTTATTGACGAGTCACTTTACCGTTTAACTAGAAAAGTCCTTTGACATTTTGACCCAAACAAGCCTCTTGGACTGACTTGTGACGCGCCCAACTTTGCACTTGAAGCAGTCCTGTTTCATCGATATCCAGATGGAAGCACCAACCTAACTGCCAACTTTTCCAAGACTCCCACGTCTGCAGAAATAAACTACAACGAACTCCAAAAGGAAGTTGTAGTCATTATAATTGCCTTGCGGAACTTCTACCTCTGCCTTTACCGACATCTATTCATACTGGTTACTGATAATAAACAATTGATGGCACTGTTCGGCCCTAAAAGAGGCAAACAACTTCTCGCAGGCAACCGACTAGATCGATGGTCCATTTTGGATTAACTAGTTTGTCTACATAATCGAGTAGCGGAAAAGAGATGTCCCTAGTCCCTTTCCATATAGAAACAACAATGACTTCGACAGAGAGAAAAGTGGAGAAGACATGGACATGGTATGGGCCATCGAAGTCCTCAGTCAAATCTATAGATGCCAACACCCACTTTCAAGAATCGGGGAAAGATCCAGTGATAAATACAGTGATGCGCTATGTTCGCAAAAGGAAACAACCAAAATCTAAAGTTGCGGAAATTGTCGAATTCATTCAGTATCTACCACGGATGCCTCAAGAGTTGTGATTCCACAGAGCCTACAGACCAACATCCTACATTTACTGCATACTGGATATGATTGCATGGAATGTATGAAGCAGTTGACAAGAACCTCTGTCTACTGATCCGGTTCTGATACTGCTATTGAGATGCCTAATCGACAATTTGATTCAAGTGGCAAAGATCAAAATAAATCATTAAGCCTGCAATTCATCCATATCTTTTGGCAGAGAAGCTATGGAACTGATTGTTCATGGATGATGACATGGATGATTACAAATTGGTTTGTGATCACTGATGTTTTCTCAAGGCATCCATTTATTCACCCAACGTCATCCGCATCCGTTAGAGCCACTCGAGATCTACTGGAGGAGAATCTCGTACATTTCCGTTACCCTCACACGGTTACCCTCACACGCTGGTTACGGATAATATATTGAGTTTTCTTTCTGAAGAATGTGAGAGCTGGTGCAAAGAAATTGGGATCACGCACATGAAAAGAGAGATAGTTAATTAACTTATTCGGATTATCGCAGTGTTTTCTCTGTGAGTGAACTAGAGAAACAAGGCAATAAATAAAACAAATAAATATAATGGAAACAGTGAGTTGTTATTTCTCGACGCGACGTTTATCAGAAATAGAGAAAGACATGACTGTCTGGTCGGTAGGGATGAAAAGTCACTATCTTACATTTGGAGACATTAGATGTTATTAGCCAGTTGAGCTGTTAGAACAAGGTCAAATGAGAGAGTTGTTTCACCATTAGGTTTTATCCATTGCAGCTTTCTAGGATCTAACCAGAGTAGTGCTATCGATGTTTACTGCCAGTAAATGGATAAAATGAATAATCAGTTAAAAAATAATGCGACCGGCACTGGGTAAACGATGACGTTTAATTCTATTCATGAAAATGATCAGTCACATATTGCCAGGATGACAGTGCCGAAGTTTACCGACTTGGATTACGAGGCTTTGCCGCATCCACTCTATTTCCTCTGATCTCTCTTCCAATCATTACCACATTTTTACACACCTTTCCAATTGTTTACACACCTTGCCAATTGTTTACACACCTTGCCAATTGTTTAGAAACCTTTCCAATTGTTTACAAACCTTTCCAATTGTTTACACAATTTGCCAATTGTTTACACACTTTTCCAATTCTTTACACACTTTTCCAATTCTTTACACACCTTGCCATTTCCTTACACACCTTGCCAATTCTTTACACATATTGCAAATTGTTTACACACCTTTCCATTTGTTTACAAACCTTGCAAATCGTTTACACACATTGCCAATTGTTTTAAAATTCTGTTGCAAAGGAGATGCGGAAAATGTATTCAAAGATTTCGTGGTGACCAAAACTTACATATGGGATCGAAGGCAATTCGTGTCTGGATTCCCTCTGTTCCCCGAAGTTAAGCAACTTCGTGTCTGGTCATTGTCTAGATGAGTGAACGGTGGTTAATAGCAGTTTCTCTAAGCTTGGATGGGCAGTTGGTGAAAGGGATAATGACATGGAATTGTTAATCGGTCAGTCGCCTTTCAAATCCCGTTCGTTATATTCACTTACTAATCTAATTCTTCTCAAACCAGTTATTCGTCAAACATTTATTACAAGACGATTATTATTTTAAAAAATCTTACAATATAAAAATATGTTCTGGCTTTAAATAACCTACAAAGGGTTGATAAGCCGTAGAAAATGGATCAATCAATCCAATGTGAGTGAATCTACTCTCTTTAAATGTTCGACCCAAAAGTGAAGAATTTCAAAGCAAATGCATTAACTGCGGCTATGTATATTCAAGCAAATATTTTAAATAAAGGAAAACCACAGGATGAAAGCATTATGCAATAGTATTATACAAAAAATAGAAAGAAAGAAATTGAATTACATCAAATAAACGTAAACAGGAAAGTCTACTGGAAATATGAATTCCAAACATTCTTAAAATGGTACAACCATAATCCAGGTTCTGGTAAATGAATATGGAATATTGCTATGGGACCTCACAAATCAAAATGACAGAATTATTGAACCCCTATAAAACACATAATATTGATCATAAATAGTTTTCATCCCAGTCTGCTTATAGACGCGACCTTCTCTAAATATCAATATATTGCTGGTGAAGAATATAA
>OZ010583.1:126857428-126979928 GCA_963932145.1 Acanthosepion lycidas
CCAGATCTGTATAACCGCTTCAGTTTTTTGATGGTAATGGTGGGGGTGTCACTTCAATTTTTGTTTGTCTATTTCTCTGCCAAATTTCTTCGCGTCGGTTTGAAAGTTATTGTTCTGTCTCTTTAGAATCTTGGTCTTTTTACATAGCGTCTGATTCTTTGAGATTTCAGTTATATAGCTTACTTTATTTTTTTCTTTAGCTTATAGGACTTCGTTTTCATTTCTAATTTCGTATTTTCTATTTACTTTTTCTACCCCTTCCAGTTCTTATATTTCTTTCATGTTGCCAGTTCATCGATTACTGATAATTCACTTCTAATTTGTTCAATGTCTTTCTCTATTTTTCTTTTCCAAGGTGGATCTTTATGTCTGTGAGTCTGCTTTTTCTTTACTTGATGTTTCATTTTTAGTTGACACTATTGTTAATGCATATATTGCTTCATTGAAACTTATATGTGGGTCTACTTCCTCCAGAATTAATTTGAGTGCTGCATTGTAGAGTTTAATAGTTTTGAGGATCTGTTTTGTTGGTTTTAACTTTGGGAGTTATTCTCGTGCCCCCAATTCAATATCTTGTGTCTGACTTGTATGTCTCATGATTTCTTCCTTGTCTTCTTGTATATTATTCTTGTTTTCCGTAACATAATTCTGTTCACTGTATTTTTGACTCGTTCTATTGCAGGTTTGTGAGCGGCTAAAATCCAGCCTTTCCAATTCTTCTAAACTTTCAACATTATTTTCAAATGATTGGCGTGTATCTCAGTTTCTTCATTATGATCTGCAGTTTGTGTGATGTTAGTCCTTTTTTTTTGTCCATTTCCGCTCCCCTAAAATGTTCTGAGGATTCATCTATTGCGGTTGCTCTTCTTTTCATTTGTTTAATTTCAGCGTCTGTCACTCGCTTATTTCTCCTGATTTACCTTCTTACATTGGCTTATTTTTATCAATGCATTTTCTAATTGCTTCTCCAACAATTTCCCATGAGCTGGAAGGTCTCCCGCAAAATATATATTTGGCGGGTAATGCTTTTCTGGGGACTATGCAACGCTTCATAGAATGCAGTTATACCAAGTTTATACTCTTGACAAGAACATTTTAAATTTCCTTTATCTGCATGAATGGTTATGCGTCTAGTGGGAAAAATTTCAGAGCCATCATTGAGATTATCCCGATTGTGGGAGTTTTGAAGATTCATTATTTGTGCGGTAGTTTGTTCCTATGGTAGATTCTTCGACCTCAGGTAGGGTCCCTCCTGAAAGAAGGGTTCCATTATATGTCCACTTGAAGAGTCATACTGGAATCTTTGATTTAACTATGAGTTCTCATATTGTTTCCACGAATGACACACGGGTTCAAACGTCCACTCCAAGTGGCCCCGCATATTAGGGAGATGTCTTTTACAAACAGGCTCCCGAAGCATGTAGGGGGTCGTTTGCGACCTCATAACGTAGCAGACATTCACTCCTCAGCATGACGAACACCTTGTGTTACATGTTTATCTGAGTTTTCCTACCCTTAAAAAAAATTGACTATACTAAGTTTTCACTTAGTAGAAGTCGCAATGACCACTACCAGATGAAAGGCCAGGTGGACATACTTTCGGCGTTATCATTAGAAATAAATCTTAAAAAATAGGTAATCACCCAATGCGCATAGACGTACATATATATATATACATATACACACATCGACAAAGATACAATGAGCCGAGTATAAAAGTACGTAAGTTTCCGCTGGAAGTGTTGGAATTTTTTTCTAATATAAATGAAAAATAAAAGTAAAATAAGAACAAAAGAAAATTAAAATGAAAACAAATTAAAGTTAAATAAATTAACGAGACTTAAAATAAAAAATAAAAATGTGATTTCAAATTGCATAAAGTTTCGCTTACCTAATATGTTGAAAAGCGAACACAGAATGGCATCGGTCTAAAAATGTTCAACTTTCTCACGCCAGACGCTCCCCACTAATCTACTATATGTTACCGTAAGGGTCTCTAAAGAATGCATTAAACAAAGAAAAAGAAAATAAAAAAAAAACGATAGATTTTACATTTGAAATCATTTCTCAACCTCCTAACAATACGGAATTAAATTTACTTTGTTTATGCGCGTAATTGTGGTTTCTTAATTTGTTTATTATTTACTGAATTTGTTTATTCATTTAAATTTTATTCGAGGATTTCTTATCATATTTGTTGATTTAAATTATTGGATATGGATTATTCGAGAATCATAAAAAGTAAAATGAATCCTCCATTAGGATTTGAAGATATGCCCGCCGTTCCAAGAAAAAATATCAATGTATGTATATATATATATAAATATATAATATACATATATATATATATATATATATAATATATATATATATATATATATGTATGTATGCATATATATATATATATATATATATATATATATATAAATATATAATATATATATATATGTGTGTGTGTGTGTAGATATGTGTGTGTGTGTATGTGTGTCTGAGTGCGGATTAAATGCGCCGGATATACGTGTTTCAATTACATGACACGATCGTAGATAGATAATAGCTAATGATAAGTACATTTACTTTCTGAGAAATCGTCTTCCTCTTTTGATTTTTTTTTAATGATTTACAAAATTCCGTTGGATTAATTAGTTTTTTTGCTTTCCTTTTCCAAAAACACTTGTACAGATCGATATCCGTTCTTTATTAGAATCTTGTCTGCTGATCAAAAGTAAAACTGCATGCAATTGACTGTTTCTCAATATTCGCTCTTTTTTCTTAACCTCTGATTTCTATCTATCAAGTATGAACCGTTTCATAGCTGTAGGCTCATTCCATCAGCTAGTTTCAGGCCTTAGAATTTTACACACACAGTCAAATGATTCTTGCTATTTCTTTTAGTTAATTTCACGATCTCGAGATCGCTAACCTATTAGGTTTGTAAGGACACTATATTTACTACAGCCGCAAGAGTAGCTGTGTTTCTTAGGTAAGATAGCCTGATGAAGTTCAACCCAGGCTGGTTTGGATCCAGTTTTCCTTTTCCTAGACTAGTCCAAAGCTATAGTATCAAGTCTGTCCGTCTATTTACCCACAGCTGAGAGAGAAGAGACAGATTCTTTCCTTTACAAAGGTTATTATCACGGAAGTGAATATAATGAACTTTATTGGACCTCAGTTTTCCGATTCACCTTTCCAAGCTGCTATCCATTACTCTACATTGCCTTCAAGAGAAGCCATTGAATCCATAGTTAAGAATAAAATTATAATAAAAAAAACACATTCTTAAAAGAATTTCAGGGTGTTTTTAAAACATTAACAATAAAACATATAATTAGGTTACCTCCCTTGATATTCTTAACGTAAATTGACTATAACGGGGCGCGTTTCATGCGCATTTAAAAAATAATTAACAACAACTAATTAGATTATTTTTTAAAGTTTTGTCTTAGCAATTCCCCCTGGAGATGATCTTGTATCAGATTAGAAATACTTGTGGGGGGGGGGGAACAGAAATAACTAAGACTACGTTGCCTTACTCAGTTCTGTAATAGCACTAAGAAAGTGATGTTTGAATTTGAGAGGATTAAAATAAAATAGGCATAATATGTCTAGCTTATTCAAGCAAACTTGCTGGCCATATATATATATATATATATATATATATATATATATGTGTGTGTGTGTGTGTGTGTGTGTGTTGCCCATACACAAACACACACACATATATATATATGTATGTTTTATGCTAGACGCAATCGCCAGGAGGCCTGACGACAGCGTCCAGCATGAAACAGCCTGTCGCCTCTGACTGTTGACATCAATGTTCACTTTTATATTAATATTTACATAAGCTCTATCACTGATATTGATCACTTTATCCCATAAATATAGCACACCTTAAAACTATATTTTTTCATATATATATATATATATATATATATATATATATATATATATATATATATATATATATATATATACATACATACATAAATATATGTGTGTGTGTGTGTGTGTGTGTACTATTTTCACTGTTCTCGAGTTAATAGTGATAGTTAAATTATATATGAATACATTGTTATGATTTGGTATTTGTCGAAATATCCGGCTGGCGTCAGAGAAACTTGAAACAAAAAATTACTTCGGTTTATATATTTCTTACATCTTTGGGATTGCGGTGCTGATGTCGTAGCTGTGAAAGACAGAAAAGGAAAATCAATTAATTGCAAACAAATATATATCGTCATCAAGTACATTTCGAAGAAGTAATAGAAAATTCTAAACGATTTTTTTCAGCCTGAAAGATATTGTCTCGCATACCTTAAGTGTTGTCGATTTCTTAAATCATTACGAATTGGACAATACTTCAGTAAAAATATATATCCATTAACACAATAAATAGAATTTACCATTTCTTTCTTTGAAACTTGCTTGATTACCATATATATATATATATATTTTATTAATATGCATTTATTTGTCTCGCTTTCATTGTCACCCACAACTTACCCAATCCTAAAGATGAAAAATAAATACCTGATTGATAATATCTGGTAACTTGAATCCTAATCCCTGTTTTTATGTATGCATCATGGAAAACGGCCAAATATATTAGAGACTATGATTATGGAATCGTTTGCATTTAACTGTCCAAAGATTGACAAAAAACTTATATTACTTCAATTAATCAATACAACTTTTATAAGTCTTTCGATTTCAATGGTCGGTATATGTAAAATGATACACAATGTTATTCAAATTAATCTTTTCCTCATGAACGAATATATCGAGAAAGTGGAAAATAATAAATGTTTGCCACATTTTCTCACCTTTTAAAATGTTCCTAATGTATTTTCACAAAACTATGAATGCATTGAATATTACTCCCACATGTGGGCTTGTGCTCCTGCTAAATATTTAGATTCTTGATAAGATTTAAAGAAAAATCTGTAATAGTATCAGTGTCGACATGCCATTTCGGCTACCGTCACTTTTTCAACATAGATTTTCTGTGGTTGTCTATAAATATTTTCGTAGTAATTGTTCTGATGAACTTTTATCTCTGGAATCTCGACTTTACAAATATGATCGTAGTACTAGATTGGCAGCTAGGTCTCATCATTTTACATTTGAAATGGATATATGTAACTATAACTTCTATGCTATCAAATTGTTCTTTCGTGTTTCTAGCTTGTGAAACTCTATTACGGCTTCTTGATTTCCAGTCTTCAGAAACTAAAATGAAATGTGAATCGTTATTGTCTGGCTCCTTATTTTCTATTCTTTTATTGTTCACATTCCTTAATAATTACCGTCCTGAGTATGACGATAAACTGCATCCGCGTCCTGGGTATAACGATAAACTACATCCAACAACAAGGCCTCTGATCAGGAGGATTTGAGGAGCGTGGAACCAACTCTTAATTTCTGGTATTCCTAGGTCACACCCTGACCCGGGATGGTAGCACCTGTTAGGGCCCCAGCTATGGGCAAATAGTTAACACTCATATTACATTCGCATCTTGGGTATGACGATAAACTACATCCGCGTCCTGGGTAAGACGATAAACTATGTCCAACAGCAATGCCTCTGATAATACGTTTTTGAAAAAATAATGTTACCAGCTGTATGTTTTAGAAAGAAAGAAAAAATAATAATATTACCAGCTATACATTTTTTAGGAAAAATATTAACAGAAATAGATTTTTGACAAAACAAAAATATTACCAGGAAAAAAAAGTTGTCGGCATTAAATGACCCATTGGGGTGTTGATATGCCGTAAAACAAAACAAACAAACTTAATAATCATTTTCTCATATTCTTGTACATTAAGCAAACAAGTGCGTTTTAATGTTTTCAATGTTTTGCTTGAGATGAAGTGACTAAAAAAAATTAATTTATAAGAACATTTCTAAAGATTAGCCCATTTTAAATTTTAATTTCTTGATTTAAAAAAAAAATCTTTCCGGTTCATTATTGTTTGATTTGGAGAGTATCACTTACATGACGTATTGAAGGAAAGGGCAGTTTAAAAAACTTCTACAAACGAAGACTGAAAAATAACAATATGGACGCTAGAGATTCAGCTGATATTTACAGCATCAAATACAGGCAGTTGTTGATAGTTATGATCAACCAAACGACATTGTATATACAAAGATAGAAGTAAATAAAGCCCAGCTAGAAAAATGTATCTATTTGCAACTCGCAAATGCAAGCAATTTCTTTTCCACGTGAATGACTGACTTTTGGCATTTCGTTAGCAGGAACCAATTCCATTTGTCAGAACATGAAACAATACAAATTGCTTCCGGTATCAGCCTTCGTTGCACCGGAAGCGGAAGTGGTTGTGATCGTATGGAATACTGTGAAACAAATATTTCAAGTCAGAATGAAACCACAGACGACCAATAAATTCATTCTAAGTAGAAAAATCCCGGACGTGAAAATTTTGTTTATTGCTAGAGAACATTAAGTAAGCTTTGAATATTATATTCTGGCAGGTCGAAATGCATATGGGTCATGTCGTGATCCATGTGATAACGACTTTGGTTATTTTGTTGATGCGCTTAATATATTACAAACAAAAAAAGAGCACTGAAATGTTATGTAATTTCAGTTCTTCTTTATTGCAGTGAATAATGGAGAATTTGTTCATAGATGAAGTAGAGATTTCAGGTAAAAGAAATATGGACCTACAGAAGGATGCTTAGAATTCCATGAACTGAACATTTGAACAACGACGCAATTTTAGAGAAACTAATAACACAAAGAACATTTATGCATTGAAACTGAAAGTGATGGTTAAAATTTCTATGACACATTATGGGGAAAGAGGGCCTAGCAAATTTGACATTCACATGACATATTAAAAGCAAGTGGGACAGAACAAAATGACGGATGACGTGTATATCGAGGTTGTGTCAATGGTTGACAGGTAATCGTGGAGAACCAGGGCCGCCCACGTTCAAAGAAGTAGATGATGATGATAATGATCAACGTGCTTCTGTAAATAGTTGGGAGAACAGGGATTAGGGGAGGTAGCAAAAGGACAATTTTTTCTTGGAGCTACAAAGTTTATGAAATTGTGGAAATACATGATTGCTCACTTCCTGAAGATGAAAGAAAGAAAGGAAGAAGAAAGCCATGATCGCTTACTTCCCGAAGAAGAAGAAAGAAACAACAACAAAAAAAAACAAAGAGACAAAGAAACAAAGAAGTAAGCCATGATAGCCCACTTCCTGTAGAAAAATAAGAAGAAAGAAAAAAAGAAACAAACAAAGATAGAAAGAAAGAAAGAAAGAAAGAAGAAAGCCAGAATCGTCCAGTTCCCGAAGAAGAAGTAGAAGAAAGAAAGAAAACCATGATCTCCTACTACCTGAAGAAGAAAGAAGTGAACAAACAAAGAAGTAAGACGTGATCGTCCACTTCCTGTAGAAGAATAAGAAAGAAAGAAAGAAAGAAAGCCATGATTGCCTACGTTCTGAAGAATAATATAAAATATATGTTATGGTTCTATTACATAGTTCTATTACATTTGTTTTAATAATATCATGCCAGGCACATCGAAATTCTTGTGCATTGAGTCGGGAACATTCGTGACTTTCGGATTTATAAATGAATGTCGCACCCTCAGTGGCAGGATTTTCATGGAATCGTCTTTTGATATTCTAGAGGTATGAGAGATGAAATATTATTTCTAAAATCTTTAAACAAACCATGAAAATAATTGGAGACGTGCTGGTGCTAACCGTGGATTTAACAATAAGAATACCACTTGATTTAAGTTCAGATGTTTTATTGAATTGAATGCCATATAAACACTAGATGGATTATTTAACACATTATTGGTCCCCGTTCCAAATATAGAGACCTGGATAAACAAGAGTGAATATTTTGATGCGATAGACATTTAAGGTAGAGCGTTACAGACCGAATGGCGATGAAGTGGTTTGTGCTATTAATTAAAGAGAAGGTGGTATAAAATACACATTGTGAGAATACGGAAAAAAGATAAAGATTGGCCCTAGAAAAAGTTGGGTAAAACATTATTCTCATATTTAGAACTTGGAGGAAATGAAGGTGATATTTTTATTTCCGCGGAAATGGTGCGTCCGAGACTTAAAGGTGGGAACACGTAAAAATAAAGATCATGGTCATGAGCTCTAGATTTCTTATACATTCGTCCTTTTTTTCCTTATATATTAGGTTGGTGCAAGAATAATGTCGTTTTCTCACATATGTTACTATGTGAGAAAACGACATTATCTTTGCACCAACCTAATATATATAATATATTAATATATTCCTCCTATATAGAAAATAAATAAACTGTAAAATAAGTAAAATATCTTAATTCAAATCAGTTAATAAGTAAAGAAATTAAGTAAATAATGATCAAGTAAAAAACTACTAATGTCCATATAAACACAAGTAAATGTAACTACAGCATGTATAAATAGTAAAATAAAAGTAACAAACGTCGGTATAGCATAGCTGCATAACTGCATTTTGATACACAACTATTTCTACACAATATATTCTCGAATAATTTGAAACATAACCGCCCACCAAATAGACAATAGACCTGCTCATTATGCATTATTGAGCAGCATATATAGATAGTCTAGCCAAAGCACAAAACACAACGAGTGAAGATAGCGTTTAAGGATGTAAACAGGCTTTTGCTGTCGGGTGTTAACTTCAATGTCCATTGATAAATTCACACACACACACACACACACACACACACACATATATATATATATATATATATCAAATATGTGGTGCAGTTCAATTTATATTACAATGACTCATTCATACAAAAAGTAAATTAGTGAAGTTAATTGTATAAAATGGCGAAATTCCTTCACTAACAAAATTTTTAAAATGCATTAAACTACTAATCATGATACTTTTTTTTTAAGTTATAAGCTGTACAAGATCTTTCTTAAATACGCAAGAACTTTCGACTGTACATTTAGTCATCTTCAGGCATGGAAATTATTTTGTTTTTGGTAAACAGTTTGTATCCGTTATCAACAATACATTTAAAAAAATGTTTCGACTAGCATTATATTTTTTCGTCTCGGATGCTATGGAAGATGGCCTTATACAGCTTATAATTTTAAAATACAAAGATCGTAGCATTCATCGAGTTATTAGTAAGTTAGTGCATCTTTAAAATTTTGTTAGCGACGGGATTTCGCCATTTTGTATCATTAACTTTGCTAATTTACTCTTTGTATGGATGATTCATTGTAATATATATATATATATATATATATATATATATATATATATATATATATATATATATATATATATATATTACGGTGTAGTAAGTAGTAATTGATAGCGGTTTGTGTTACAGTCGAATCTATTACATTAATTTAGGTACTAGTACCCTTGTGAAAGGTATGAATCTTCTTCTTCTCCCTCCAGCTATGGGTCAACACCGGAACAGACTGGGTTCTATAGCCTTGAATGTCAACTGTTCTAGGAGAAAGACAAATCTGAATTCAAAACCTGCGGAGTATCGTTTGGGGAGCTTGTTGCATGTAGTGCACCAGGTCTCTGGGTTCGTGCCTTCAAAGAGTTTGGTTTGTTCTGCACAAAGCACAACCATAATAAATTCAGATGTGCTTCTGTCTGGCTGTCGATTCCTAGGAACTGATCTGCTTGACCCTCATTCGACGAATACGACGGGAGAGTCAAATATATACATACACACACACACACACACACACACACACACACACACATATATATATATATATATATATATATATATATATATATATATATATATATATATATATATATATATATATATATATATACATATATATATATATAATTATTCATTTTAAAAAAATTTATAACATAAATATGTTATAAAATCACTACAAAAATAGCCATTTTGTTTCAACACCCCCGGTGTCTTATCAAGTGATGACGTTGAATGTAAAATGAAAGTTTTTATTGTAAATTCAACATCATCACTTGATAAGACACCGGGGTTGTTGAAATCACTATTTTTGTAATGATTTTATAACATATTTATGTTATAAATTTTTAAAAAATAAATAATTATATCTGCTCTACTTTGTATTGAGCACTCTTTTAAGAATAGTAATTGTTGGTTATTGGAATTCATTCCATATACACCAATCATATTTGGGTATATATATATATATATATATATATATATATATATATATATATATATATATATATATATATATATATATATATATCCTCATCGCAGTCTGATGATAGCTAACTTGTATCAAATTCCTACTAGCCGAAGTGCAAGGATACGTGCCTGAAGTGTCTCTTATATTTTAAGCTTTGTATTTTGCATTTTTTATTATATTACTTTGAAATTTTTTATCTTACCGGTTCGGCGCTTTTGCGCCTATTATAGATCTATTTAGGATTGTGTGGACGAAGGGAGTAGAAACTGTATTCCGATGATGATCAAAATCACTTCACTTATAAACTGTGTGAGGTAAGAATTTCCCAAATAGCGTCCCACATTAGGTCCCAATAACGACACATAAAAATAATCAACAAATAATATATGCATATATATATATATATATATATATATATATATATATATATATATATATATGTATATATATGTGTGTGTGTGTGTGTATGTGTGTGTGTTCGTGTGTGTAGAGGGTTGGCTAGAAATATATGTATTCAATTGAGTATTAGACATTCTCTGGAATTGAAGAAATGGTGTAAAATCACTCGTTTGTTCTGATCGTGTCATTTACTTTAGCATTCCATTCGTCTGAATGGGTCCCAAATCAAATGAAGTGTCTGCCAAAAAATTGTCGGAGCGTCAGCCACTAACGAGCCTTACACTTTGACACTTTGCCCAGTCGCGAAACCTTGTCTCCACTTCCTTATGTAATGCGAAAATTGGCAAATATGGTGCTCTTTTCTTCAGTTCCGGCCGAATGAAGCGGAATTAACAAACTGTATTTATATTTATTTAGTTCTTGACCATCTTAAAAACAAGAGACTGTTTATATATAAGTTTGCTTAATTTATTGGCTAACGCAATGTCTTTATTCTGTTAGTGTCGTGAAATGCCATTAGCAGCGTTTAGTTTAAATAACTTCATATAAAATGATCGTTTATCATTCTATTCTACTATCTACCCTCAACTATATTTAAATGTTTAAATTGGGGGATGTGCGCCATTGATTCTACCAGAAAATAATATTTTCAGAACATTATAATTTTATTTTAAGGAATTGAAAGTATGAAGAAAACGAACATCTCATTAGAAAGAAAAAGTGTACTGAAATTTTATCTAATATCAGACGTCTGATATGAGACGATCTTCTTACAGATTAAGGTGAGATCTGAATTAACGGAAATATTGCGCTACAGAAGGATGCTAAGAATACCATCGTCTGAATATGTGATTAACGAGAAAGTTTTAAGGAAAACAAAAAGAACACTTATAATTAGAATAAGAAGATATCTTAAATTTCTGGGGTGCATAATATAGCAGTGGAAAGTGAATTGTGTAGCGTTGGGCTGCTATCAGTTAACTATCAAATCCAATTCGTGGGGAAGGAAATGGGAAAAAACTCGAATCAAAAGAATGCATGGTAATTGACAGATAATAAAAAATGGTTAAGTGTTTTGATCGCCGACGTTCTAAAGAGAAAGGCATTAAACAATCTTTGTGTGATTGGATCGTAACAAAAGTGGTTAGCGAAGTTTGCAGCTAACGTGTTCTTTTTTAATAACAAATACGCATGTTAATTTTAATTGTATAATAAAAAATAGAATTTTCGAACTTATACAGTACATGAGATAAATAACGTACTCTAAATACTCGAACTCAGTAAGGAAAAACATCTGCACAAGCTTACATATTCTATATTATATGGTAATACGAATGGCAATATCATCTGTTTCAACAAAAGGAAAAACTGGGCGTTAATTGACCAGTATTATTTTCGATTGGATAAATGTTTTAAAATATTTTCCCAAGAAAATACATTTCTCAACTATTATCACGCATAAGATCGATGCTTCCTTCTAAACTTTTCTTAAAGTAGTCTAGAACCTCATCAGGATCTGTCTCAAGGACACACGATAAAGGATAAAGGCGTTGGTTAGATCCAGTGACAGGACCCAAAGAGTGTGAGTTCAATACCCGGTTACGGTAGTGGAGAACTTTCAGAGGGAAATTAACAGGAGATAACTGATAACTGACATCCATCAAACATGGCACGTGGAACTAGAACAGTCTACCCCAGTGAGCGAAATAAAGGGTTCAGTTCGACATTCCAACCACCCGAAGAAGGCCGGAGCGTACAACAGCTGAAACGTTGTAATAAATATGGCGACAAAGATGAGGGCAATAGTCCGAATAATGTAAACCATGAACCTCAATAGGTATATTATTTTCTCTTCGATATAGATATGCTATTTTAGAACTTGCTGCTCTTGAAAGTTATGTGATTTCGGTTATTTGATACAGCTCATTGCTTGTGATTATGTAGCGCCAGTCCGCAAAGGTCGAAGATGTAAGGTCCCCGCTAAGACTCACAGGATACATTCATTCGAAGCCATTTTCTCCATAGCTTTAACAACGCAGTTGCATAGCGTCATATAGGAAGAAATGAGTAACTACCTACACCGAGATTCGAGCGTGACACTCTGGACTTATGAATATATGTTTTCCGACAGGTGTATAAATAACGGTGTCAGGATACTGACTGCAGTGAGTATTGAGTGGAACTATCCAGTCGAATTAGTGTGAATTATTGTGCGTCGATGATTTGGGTTTCGATTTAGGATTTACCAGACGTTAACTCGAGCTTCGCTTCTAACAAGATATTCACTGAAATGGTCAATTATCTTTAGATGACTTTTACTTCTTTGTTCTTGTTAAGTATTTATTTGCGGTTGTAATTAAATACCGGTTTATCTTAAAATTGAAGTCTTGAGTTATACTTAATTATTAATGGCAACTCTTCGCCACAAATCATAGAGATGATAGTTTAGATATTTCTGAAAGAGTTTGGCCCCATATACATAAATGAAACGTATGATCTGACTAGGCTTGATTGTATCAAAGACATAAACATCAATTGAAAAATTACTGAACCTGTTTTAAATGATCGTTTATTAAAATAAACTGATATTTTGTGAAAATTGTGTACTTGACATCATGAGACGCAGGAGACCGTGAAGCAATATAATCGTACCCTCACATACTGTACTAAAACAGTAGGCTAAAGCCGGACACAAAATGACACGGGGTAAAAAGTAACACGCGGATTTAAGGGTAAAATTATATTTCACACAGCATTGTGATCTTGTATTATTTCCCCATAAGTATTACTACTGTTTATCGCCTCATCTCATAAATATCAACAAAACTAACTTGGAGAGCAGAATATTCAAAATCGACCATGTCAACAGAATTCCAATTATTTTGTATAGTGCGTATATTTTATATTGTGTATATTGTATATTGTGTATATTATATATTGTGTATATTGTATATTGTGCATATTGTATATTGTGTATATTATATATTGCGTATATTGTATATTGTGCATATTGTATATTGTGTATATTATATATTGTGTATATTGTATGTTATGTATACTGTATATTGTGTATATTGTGTAAAAGTTTTAACCTTTTAGACATTTTCAAATTATCATTATGTTTGTTAAATTTAAATAAAGTTGTATTTGAAGTGTAAATCAGATATCAGAGTGGTTTCATTGTCCTAATTTTTAGTTGTTACACTTTACCCAACCATGTTATATTGTACCCTCCTATCTGTTACTTTTTGCCCAACCAGTGGGTTAAAAATTAACATTTAAATGTTTTTTCAATTTTGTCACGTTAATTTCTTAAATTGAAATAATATCCAGAATATTTGCTTGTCATAATGTTCACTTAACTCTAATGTTCATGTACAGCTTAAATAATCGTTTCTGTTTTAATTATCTGGTCGGTATGGCAATTTGAAAAAAAAGGTGTTACTTTGTACCCGGTTTTAAACCTACATGTTATGCATATTGTGGGGTTGGAAGGCTTAGTCTGCAATGTGACTTGTATTATTTTATCGTCATCCTAACGACTGATTTTTCTACAGTTTCGATAAAATGGTTCCGTCCTTAATGTGAATCCAATGGTTGAACGTCTATAGGCTTTCAAGTTTACTAAAGATCTGTAGAAAATTCAACAACATAAACAGCATATAATACCGTTGCTAAGCAGGAGACAACTTGATTTATTTCAGTGATATCTCTTGATTACAGTAAGCCTGTAAGATTTACTTCCCACGTCGAATACCAGATCTCAACTGACACTCATATATAAGATCCATAGCTGAAGATTCTGGAAAATAGCCGACTAATTCTATTGCTCCAGGAAGTATCTGATATCTTTTGACATTGTTTCCGTTACAAGAGTCAGATTAAACCAAAAATAACAATTATTCTGACGTATCTGGCATGAAGCTGTTCAATTTTCTAACAATGTTTCAAGGATAAAAGTTTTTAAGAAAACACATAACTTCCACTTTGCAACCTGTTTCCCACAAACATAACCTTGAATATTTTAGGTGTGTTATATGTCAGTCCGTTATGTGTCATGAGTGATACATGTTTACGCGATCTTGTATCTTTCGGAGAATGAAGGGAGATTTTTTCCCGCACTAAGTTGCTATTTCTCTCTGCGGTAGACCAGTTGCCATCCAAGGCTATATAACGCTGCCTGTCCCTCTGTTTACTCAGAGATGGGGGTGGGGAGAAGAGAATTCATTGTTATATATTCAAAAATATAAGTACAGGAAAAAAAGAAGACTAACTACAAACACATTTAAAAAAAATCTAATAACCGACAGTTAAAATTATTAAGCTTTAATTACAACAGAAAACCAGATACCAAATTTAAATAAAGCAATATATATATATATATATATATATATATATATATATATATATATATGGCGAAAATATGACAAGGTGGAAAAAGTTTTTTGTGGCGGGTTCTGTTTTTTAGGAAATCACTAGATTAAATTTGTTATGCTGGTGCGGCTACACATTCGCACGAACGAGGGATACTGATAATTTTAATCCGCTAACAAAGAAATATTCTAACAACACAGTAGCTTTTATAACGATGCCCTAAAAAATAGTGAATACAAGAATGCTAACATTAATTATAGAAACAATTACACTAACTAGAAGAAAAAACAGGAAAAGAAAAATCATTTGGTATACCCCTCCGTTTAACCAAATGGTTAGTATTAAACTAGGTCAGAAATTCCTAGCTTTAATTGATAAACACTTCCCTACCAATAGCAGGTTAAGTAATATATTTAATAAGAACACCCTAAAATTGAGTTACAGCTACACTGAAAATCTAGAAAGTATAATAAAAAAACACAATAATAAAATCCTGAACAAATCCCCCTGCCTGAATAGTATTAATAAAAACCCTACACTTAAATTAGACAAAAACAGTGAAAAATTATGTGATTTTAGAAACCCAGACTGCCCATTGGAAAATAAATACTGCGTCAAATCTGTGGTATACCAATGTACTATCTCATCCAATGAGAGTCCTAATACTAATATGATATACATTGGGTCTACGAAGAATGAATTTAAAGCCAGATGGAGGCAGCATAAGTGCTCTTTCAACAATATAAATAAAAAGAAATCAGACATCTCTATCTAAATATTTTTGGCATTTGAACGAAATGAATAAAACACCAAAAGTAAAATGGAAAATTATAAACAAAACTAGAACTTGTAAAACTTGGGATGACCCATGCCCTTTATGACTACATGAGAAACTACACATTATTAAGTTTCTAAATAATAAAAATCTATTAAACAATAGACATGAGTTAACGGTTTTTTGACATCATCAAATCTTTGCTTTGAATAATTAACATATAATATTTTTTTTAAATCCATAGTCCTAATAAATAGCTTAAATACCCTACAAAAAAGATAACCCTTTATGAAGTCGTCAAAAAACAAATGTTACGTCAGTTTTTGTTTTGTTTTTTTGTTTTTTTTTTATATACACAAAACCCTTTTAGAGAAAATAAAATTAAAAAATAAATACATCTCCCTAGACATGTAAACCAGACTAGACTAAATAATCTTCAGTTTTAAATTTAGACACCCCAACCTTACCCTGACTTGACACCAAGAAATGTAACTCTTTACTGATACAAATTATTAACACCATGCGCCCCTTTCTATGTGAAAAATCGCGCTGCCCGTCACCATGGAAATTTTGATTTCAATAATCAATCTACTATTAAAACACGTAAATTTTAGAAGTAAGTTATTCCAGTTATTGAAGATGGAACAGAGCTTACTATAATTCAATTTAATTCAAATAATTATATTGAAGTTTTCGGCTCTTGTTTTGAAACATGAGAACTCTTATGTAGCGTGTTGGAATCATATTTTTAAATAAATTATTATATTTATGCTCTACTTTTGTATCGAGCACTATTTTTTTAAAATAATAACAAAAATACTAAAGAACTTTGGATTATTTACCTCACCTGTTCTTTCGTATTTTCTATATATTTTCATATATCCAATATATATATATATATATATATATATATATATATATATATATATATATATATATATATATATATATTGGGTGTACTGTTGAAAGAATTACTAATTTATACAACTTTAACTTTGTCTGAAAATTTCACTGATGATGAGTTATTATTATTTACACTATTAACATACGGACAATTATCCTCATCTTTGTTGTTGTTATGAAAATGTTTTGAGCGTTGTGGCCTCCGGAACTTCATTACCCGAATCCACTCACACCTGATGAAGGCCGGCCGGTATAACTCCCGAAACGTTGAAATCACAGTAACAATGACTGAGAATAATCGATTGCATGTACAAAATGAAAATAATGTGTTTAGAACTTATTGTTTCACTGTCTGTTTATTTGGTTTATTATTTCCAGTTCAGATTTGAAAATAGATTTTCGTATTTCGAGGCCATTTCCCTTCAGCATTAGCGATTTTCAAATATTTAATGTTTCTTGTCGCTTTTATTTTTAAAAATTGTCTTCTTATTGAGTCGTTCGTGATGATCATGTTGTATATAGTTGTTTATTTTTGCCATTAGTTGACACACACACACACACACACACACACACACACACACATATATATATATATATATATATAGATAGATAGATAGATAGATAGATAGATAGATAGATAATTTTATAAAAGCTACATTTCAATTTCAAACCCACCTGCATCAAAAGGTGAAAGGTTTATTGGTGTTTGACAGTACCAGAGGACGTAGACGTTAAATGAAAATATAATTATTTATAAATATTTAAAAATACTTTGAAATATATATATATATATATATATATATATATATATATATATATATATATATATATATATATATATATATATATTATCTAGAAGTAGTTGTTATTTTTTTTTTATCGTTTTTCTCTTTTTTGTTTTTTTGTATCACGATCGCTGGTGAGAATTTGAATTTTTTTACTAGTGCCGTGTAGTCGTTTGAGATGATCTATTAATGTTAATAGTTTTATGCAAATAGTTGCATTTTGGTTGTTTCTAATGTAATGATAGATATTTGCACGAACTGCACTAAGCTTTCGCTAAGTGACAAGTAAGGAAAAGGGCGGTGTTTGCGTGACCAATATAAGAATTTAATCTCGTTTATTGATTAGTGATACAATCTCACAAAAGACACGAGAATTTTTCGTGATTATCTATCTATCTATTAATCTATCTATATAAATTTTTATATGTATAGTGTATATATATATATATATATATATATGGACAAAACAAAAATAATAATATTGGTAATAAAACTAATATTTATGGTATAAAACTAACATTTATGGTATAGTAGTATGTATTTTGACAATATATATGAATATTTTTATATACATGCATACATATATATCAAGAGATATAAGCAGTTTGATAAAGGAAATATATATATATATATATATATATATATATATATATACATACACAGATAGATAGATAGATAGATAGATAGAAAGATATGATTAGAATGAGGTAGACAGATATGAGTAGAATGAGAGAGATGTATAAAAATAAAATGCATATAGATAGATAGATAGATAGATAGATTCTCTGACGAGTGTATGCTTGAAACTTTAAACAAATTTCAAAGATGAGAACTTTCGATTTTTCTTCACCTACTAACTGCACATCCATCTATTTATATATCCATCTATCCAGATGATGCGATAGGTATTTGAGGATACTTAATTATCAGTACATAAACTAATAAAAAGGTTTGTAGTTCATTGAAATCTCCTGATGTGTTGGCTAGATGTTTGAAATATTTTATATTAAATAATAATTCTAATGCATTTATGACAAATATTAAGTGACATGTGCGTCTGAATTATATTTTTAATGGTATTTTTATTTTTTTCGTACTTAGAATTCACCTGATTACAAGATTAATAGATTATCTCATTTATTTTTGTTGGTATCAGGAAGAGTATTTCTGTTATTTATCAAACGATATTCGCTCTTTGACACAAACAAAATTATCATTCTTGATAATGACCCAAAAAGGTTGAATATACTCGAAAGACAACATAAACGTCGGGCAGTCTCTCGGGAATTTTTCTGTTGAGTCAGTTACACAGAGATAGATAGATTGTGTGTAGTTAGGCAGCATCTTTTCATTCATACACGTTTCATTAAATAATATAGACAAGTGTTGTCTATTTATTTCGTGTAAATTCTTTTTGTAACGTCTGATAAGTTTAATAACATTATCGTTGAACGAAGAAAGAAATTCACAATATTGATCCATATTTTTTTAATACAATCTAAGCTTTCGGCTTACATAAGCCATTATCAAAGATATCAATTACAAAATATTAAGCAATATACGGACAAGACAGTGATGATAGCCTGTCATTGTTTACATAGATGATTTCTAAGCAACGATAAACACGTGCATATAAGACGCATAAGCGTAAATCGCACCGCATCTCATGACGTCACACATGACCACACGAGAGGGAATTGTAGAAGTATGAATCAAAAGCCGTTGGTATAAACCAATGGTTTCTGTTACCAATTATAGACATTTAAGAATATTTGTAGAGATGCCATAATTGATTTTGTTTAGGTTGGGTTTCAACTGTTTGATGTATAATGCTTCAAGGATTTTTAGTTTTTGTCTATTGTTTTCATGTCGAAGTATAATTGTGTTTTCGACAAGTATTTTACGGAATTGTGAATGCGGGCAGGCATGTTGTTTTAAATGCCTAAAAATGTTAGAGTTTTCATTCAAATGTAGTGTGAAGCGTCGTGAAAGCGAGTTTGTGGTGTGACCAACATAAATATTATTTAATTCATTGAATTTATAAACTATGTTGGTTTTTTGCAAATCGCTTACCGGGGGAGAAGAATCATTGCGAAGAATTAAGTTGGATATAATAGATTTAGTGTAGTATATGATTAATTTAATTTTTTTGCTAGGATCTGTAGTTTATATATTAGAATTTACTAGATTTTTTAATATATTTTCATCTTGTTTATAATTAGTATTCATTTGATTACGATATAGGAGATTAATAAGTTTGAGATCAGTAGAAGCAGTATTATGTACAATTTGCTTAATATTGAGATTTCTAAGAAAGCATCATTTGTTCATCAACTATATAGTTTGGAAAGCTATTATTAATAAGAGTCTGTTTTATATTCTTTAGTTCACTGTAAAAAATCTGTTTTGTGGATGAATTAGTTTCTGCACGATGTATTAGCTTCTTTATAATTGCTATTTTGTAGTAATATGGGCATTCGCTCTTGTAGTTAAGTGTACATGAATTTATGCTTGTAGTTTTTTTGTATGGCGAAATAGTAAATTTGTTATTATTTGTGTTTATAAATGTCAAGGAAGGGGATTTTATTAGTAGTATTGAGTTCATATGTGAATTTAAGGCCATAATTAGTTTGGAAACGTTTTTGAGGGTGAATTATTTCATCTGTATTTTTAACTAACAAGAATATCATCAACGTATCTTAGGTAGATTGATGGTTTTTTAAAATCTGTAAATATCTTATTTTCGAGGTTCGACATATAGAAATTGCTAAATGTCGGACCCAGTACTGAACCCATGGAGACACCATCACGTTGTATATATATATTGTTATTATGATCGAAGAAAGGGTCTTCAGTAGTACAAGCTAATAGTAGTTTTCTTAATATATTGGGATTAATTTTAAGTGGGGGTAAAGATGAGTTACTGTATATATTTCTTATAATTATGTCAATACTTTCACTAACAGGAACATTGGTAAATAAGTTTTCAACATCAAGTGAAGCCATGATTTCATTGTCGGCTTTTTCACATTTTAGGATTTGGATTACTTCTAATGTTGACTTAACACTATATTTACTAGGAAGGTAGGAAGTAATGAATTCGTTAATGTATTTTGTTAGATGATATACAGGAGTTGGAATTTGCGATATGATAGGACGGAGAGGATAGTAAGATTTATGTGTTTTTATAGTGCCGTATATGTAGCCAGGTCTATAATCACCAACAATTTTAGGGAGTTTTAAAGAGTTCTGTTCAGTATTATAAGCATTAATAAGTTTATTAAGCTTTGATTTTAGTTGGTTGGTCGGGTTCTTGTTAAGTATTTTTTTAAACTTTATGTGATCATGGACTATGTGGTCAAGTTTTTTGTTGGAATCCAATTTGTTTAGGATGACAAAATTTTGGTCTTATCAGCTTTTTTTTACAATAATGTCAGGGTGGTTGCGTAGTTCTTGTGCGACAATTTTCAGTTGTTTAGAAAGTATTTTTGAGGAGTTTCTGCTTTTATCATGCCGATCCTTGAATGACTCAGCCTTAAGTAAGTCTTTAAATTCTGGTGTAGTTTCTATTAGTTGTTCATCCTGGAGTTATCGATGTTTTGGTATAGGGTCTCAATTCCTATTTTTTTTTAAAGTCGATTGTACTTACGGTATATATGGCAGTTAGATCCAAGGTTAAGTAATTCTTTTTGGTGCTTAGTTAGTTCATAGTTGGAAAGGTTAATGTATTTATCAGTTTTGTTAGGAAGAGTGATATTACCTTTGTATAATGTATTCAGTTTTTTTATATTTTTAAATCGGTGTTGAGCTTCAGATTTATTGGTAATTTCCGTGAGTCTTTGTGTAATTTCCTTCACGTGGTCCGGAGTAGTTATATCCTGTAGTTTATCGTAAATGTCCTGTTTGTTGCTGTTAAGTTTGTTCAATTTTTCTTTTGCTATATTGATAGATAGATATATACATGCATACAAACATACACACACACACACACACATATATATATATATATATATATATATATATATATATATATATATATATATATATATATACATATATATATACATATATACATGTATACATAGAGAGAGGGGGAGAGAGATAATGAGAGAGGGAGATAGATTGCAAAATAAAAGGCAGCATTTCAGTTGATTGTGTAATAAAATTTGACATAGATAGATATATAGATAGATTGATGACCCTGACCACAGATTTATAAACCAAAGTCCGTGGCAAAGTAGTTCCTTCGACATTTTCTTCATCTTTTAACTACGACGCTATCTATCTATCTATCTATCTATCTATCTATCTATCTAATCCCAGTGATTGACTTTTAGAATATCAATCATGATTTATCTCCTATATTAGCAAATCTACCAAAACACTACTTCGTCCCCATTTCTAAGAATGGTCTAAAATCTCTGCTCTGTTTTGAGGAATGCGGATGAGCTCTAATCTCCGTCTTAGTATCAGTCCAGCTATATCCGTTGTGTCATTAGTCAACTTTGCGAGGATAAAACCAACAACAACCCTGTTGATCACCTCAATAGAGACAACCTTTTGAGCGACAGCAGCACGGATTACAGATTTATTTTTATGTTTATTATTCATTAATAATTCTGTTGAATACTTCAACAATGTATTCCGCTCCATTGTTTACGATCTCCTGCCAACGATCCACTACCTGTTCAATGATAGTAATCACGAGGTTTGTGACTCGAATAATTCATCAATCACATTTTATGATCCACAACTTTGTCAAACGAAACACCGCTCATTTTGTGAGAAAGCAATCGAAAATGTGGTTAATCTAAAGGAGCTACATCAGGAGAATATGGTGGGTATGGCTGAACTTCTCAACCAATTATTCTTTGGATTTACGAGTAACCTGGTGTCGAGCAGCTGTTGTCGAATTGACAGTAATGGAGGCGCGATGGTGTTTGTTTATCGCGATCTATTCCTGTGTCGGCCATGCGCCGTGTTTCTGGACTTTACCCATTGATAGATGAAGAGCTTGCCATCGTCTAAGCCAATTCCCTGGTAGTCTGGCGCGTTTCCTCTTTAGTATGCGGTTTGTTCTCATCAATCTAAACAGGTCGGTCAGTCCGTGTATCGATATCACAGCCCATATGTCTCTCGCGGCTGTTGGCAACTTTGTGACCTTGATTAAAAGCAAAAAGATCATGTTGAACGAGCTCATTCTTGTCTGCTTGGCACTCCAGGTTTGTCGAATCGGAAATAAAATTTCAATAACGTTAGACAACAATTTCACAGGATGACCAGTCTTACTAAGAAGCAAGACACACTACGAAAGATTATTCGTCGAGGTCATTCGCAGAATATCAAAATGAAAAACGAACGAATGTATGCAAACTTCATACACTAAAATGACGCTCAAATTAGATATTTCAAATAACTTTGACAAGGCGTGACATAGAGGGTTTCTGCACAATTTCTTCGCTATGTAGTCAATTGAAAAAGTATTTTCAATTGTTAGGCCTGTGCTAATGGGTAGGTCCATAAAGATAGTTTTCAACGGCCACTACTCCGAGGCCCATGAAATCAACGTAGGCATTCACAAGGGCTCGTTTCAATGATCAACTTTCCTTCTACTTTATGTTAATGATCTCCTTAAGTGTATATTCCGATATTTTTTGGGGTATCTATGCTGAAGATACAACGGTATGCGTGTACACCTGGGAAACTTTAGATGTCCAGAGTCTGGCAGCTGATCTCTGTTCTGGTCTCTGAGAGGGAGCTGCCCAGTTCTCACTTTCCTGTCCTGATACCTGCCCAAAATCTCTCACAGTGCTTGTAGGTGTCAAGTTACGTTTCACTCTCCAACCTCATTCTCAGAGATGAGATGTGACAAGTCTCTCACTGGTCAATCATTACTTCCATAGAAAGTGCTGAGTCGAACTGCATTCTTTGGTTACGCCAGTGCTAACCTCCACGGCCAGGACTCACATTATATCAAACCACCCTTATTTCCTTTGTTCTCCCTTGGGGAGAAGTCAGTTCTATTAGAACAGTTTTCCCCAGGGAACTACCGTCATGTGGAACCACCTCACAAGAGGATGTTTCCCCGATCACTCCCGGTTCGATAGTTAACCGTTATCTTCTCTTCCTTTCCGCATAATTTGTCTCATACTGTATACCTCTCTCGAGTGGTTCTAACAATGGACGTGAATTGGTTGATCACATTCAGTGCCTCAAAAAGAAACTAGTGACGTTACATCTCATGGACGGACCGTGTCTTGAGCATCTACCGGTACATAAGCTCGTCAGAGACATCAAATGAAACTCGTAAATATATTCCATCGCTGAAGATGCTGGGAAATATATAGAAATATCCGGGGTAAGGATGTCACATTGCTCTCAGTGATGATATGTTTACAGAATTGGCATCGGGGTTTATTGCCTGTGACGTGGCGAATTATATGATGTTAGATTGGAGAGAATGGCCCCAAGCTTTGAGTGGGTGCTCGCAATATATCTTTCTGTTTGGTCGAGTTTTGATTAGTGGAAATCTTTTATTAAGATAAGACAAAACGTTTGAATATTATATTATATATATATATATATATATATATATATATATATATATATATATATATATATATATATATATATATATATTGAAATTCGTAATATGCTGTATATATTCGATTGTAAAAACAACACCACATTACGAATTTGGTTTTAACGTTTCAGATTTTAAGAAATCACGTGGTAAGTTTTTTTTGTTTGTTTTGGCTTTCGTAGAGAGTGGGGGAATTTACAATGAATTTACGTAACGAGTTGGAACTTTCTAGCAATTGTTATAAAATTGAAATAGTTTTTATTTTTCTATATTTGTTATACCGGAATAAAGTGTCGCTGCCGAAACTGGAGTTTGAACATAAGTCGCCAGTGAGCAAACACGGGCGATCCCTTTATTGAATATACTAATCGAGTCACCATTCCTATTCGGATCTCTATTTCTACTCTATCCTCTATGACGATACGGATCACTAATTCTATTCTGTCCTCTATTACTCTCCGGATCACCATTTCTAGTCTATCCTCTATTACTCTTCGGATCGCTGTTTCTACTCTATCCTCTATTACTATATGGATCGCTATTTTCTACTCTATTACTATACGGATCGTTATTTTTAGTCTATCCTCTATGCTATACGGATCACCATTTCTACTGTATCCTCTACTCTATTCACTGTACTATTTCTTTATCACTATATGGTTATTACTATTCGAGCGAGTATCTTCGGGCAAGTACTATTAGTGCGAGTGTTATTCGAAAGCGTCTGACACGAGTATTGTTCAATGGCGTTACTATAGTTGCATCTGCGATTACAAAGTCTCTACTACAACGAGGATTACGAAAGTGGCAACGAATGTTCGTTGACATCACAAAAATATTCGTATTATTTCAGGTTGCAGTGCGTATTCCGCTACACGTTTATATATTGTATTTAAAAACAGGGAAAAGGCAAAAGATGTAATGCAATTGTAAAAGATTCAAATATCATTTAGTAAAAATTTAGATATCGTTTAAAAGTATTTACTTGTCCTCTTATTTAAATATAATTTGGAAACTTAGATGGTTTTAAATAATTTTATTATTATTATGATGAAATGAGAGAGCAACGCTGTTATAAAAATATACGAATCCCAATGCACCGCTGATGACGTCCAGAGATAAGCGTAGACTAGTTGCATTCATCACGGGTCAAATGTGGGTAATTTGGTGACAGATTTTGTTAAAATTAGCACATAAATTTGCAAGTAGGACAGTGTTAGAAATATCTTCAGGTTAGGTAACCCAGGTCATTTAGACGGAGTGTTTCCAATTATCTTGATATGACTCCAAGTTAGCATGTCTACCTCGTCATTTTAACATAGAAACAACACATTTGCTTCCCAGCTATGATTCTCCTCCTCTACAAACGTTCCTAGAGATTCACAGGACGTCAACACTTAGAAGACATGCCCAACTTTATTATTATTATTATTATTATTGTTATTATTATTATTATTATTATTACTTACTTTCTTACTTACTTACTTTTGAAGCATACGAACGAAAGATAATAGATATGTCCCTATTCACATAAATATAGTGGTAAATACTGTATGTTGGTTTTCACATGGAGATTCGTCTCCATCTATGCTGGTCAAACTCTCTGCCTCCGGGCAGAGACGATGCCCAGACAAGGCTATGTCGAAGGTCAGATTTTCAATTCAGAAAACAGCTATCCGATCTCGTTTTATACAGCGTCCAAGGGGAATTTTTGGCCGTGTGTACGGGATCGGATGCCCCACATTAAATTCAGCCTTGTGAACCATCTGACTGCGTGTGGTGGTTGGTAGTTATTCTGCAGTTGGAGATTCATTGTTTATAACACTTGACTACCTTCTAGCATTTGACTACTTCTACGCGCCGATGGCGAATCTTGTAGTGATTTTCCAAGCATAGCTTAGATGTGGTAAAGGGCCGAAAGTATGGGGCACCCGGTGAGGATCGAATTCACTACTGAGTCGTAAATCTTCTTGCGAGACAACCATTAAACCGCCTCGAGGTGCCCCTGGCGAATCTTATATGTGTTGTTCTTGCCCTAAGTATTATCATTTATTACCAACCTTCCTGTGATTATTCTATTCAACAACCTTTCCTAGGTTACAACAAGGTCCTCGTCAACACTCGTGAAGTAATTTATTAACCTAATTGATTCTCGCGTGTTATATCATTCAGACAAGGTTAATTTGTTCATAGATTTCCAATTCTCTGAAGAATTTGAGAAAATTCTTCGAAGTTTTCACCTTTATGTTCACAGATTTTTTCACAACTATTGCAAGCTCAAGAGCCCCTCAGGCCATTATTAATGCACCTATACATGTGCGATTATTTCTCATATTGTCGGACGAATTTAAGACACCCAAGTGACGATCGTTGAATAAGCCCAGAAATGATGCTGGATAATGGAGTGTCGAACAGCAATTGCTGTGTATAATGCGTAGAAATTAGATATAACCACGGTCTCGAATTCGGTCATAATTGACTTAGGGAGACAAGCTTGCGAATCATTATACTACGTCAAAGTGAGCAGTATATAGGTGATCGTGGCTCTTCGCAAATTCCCTTTCTTTATTAGTAAAGTACCATGACTTCTTAAGAATGAGAGTGGAGTAGTTTCAGAGTTTTTCTTCTCTTAGGCTGACTACCAAGCAATGCTAGAGAGCCTAGTCTATATGGAGAAGAGATTGAAATTTAATTTGAACTCGATTCGCCGATTCCCCTTTAATTGTTCATCACCGTAGTGTTAACCTCACATAATGTTTAGTCAACATAAAAAAAAATATATTCATTGCTTTTTTCCAGCGCCGTTTTCTAGTTTTAAAGGAATATTTCAAAAATAAACATTCTAATCTTTTCTGTTTCTTTCTTTATACTTGGGCTCTACTTGCAAATTTTTTCATTTGTCAAAAATATTTTTTAAAAGGTGAAACTAACATGGCTTTGCCGATGTTAATTGACTTCGACGTTTCTTTCTTTTTCTCTAAACTTCTAATGGAAGATCAAGATTCAGTCAACTAATTTCAATGAAAACGAACTTATTTAACTGAAAGTTTGTTTTACACAATCGACGGATCGATTTGTCACGCTGTTCTTTTTACTTTAAAGAATTCCTCAGAAGATCGCATTTTAACGAATAAAAACTGGAAACAAAATAGTAAAAAAAAAAGTGGTAACTAGCATTCGATTTTAAATAAACGAAACTAAAAAAAATACCAAACGCTTTTAAAAACAATTGACCAGCTAAATTCCGTTCAAGTCGAGAAAATACATATGGAGGAATTAAGTACATATCGGTGAGCAGGATATGCACGGATATGTTAAATAAAGAAGACATTAAAAAATCAGTTTTAATTAACTGAAATTAATTTACTGATGCGAAACTGTATTGAAAATGCATTGCTTTGGGAATTATTGACGAGAAATCTAAGTATGATCATAGAATATATATGTACTTTTGCTCACAAATTGGCGACTGATAAAACGCTGGATATTTAACATCAATAGCAATACAAATAAGAGTAAAAATGTTCAAAAACTGAATGAAACCAATTAGGTTCAACATGGTAAATGTAGGCAGAAAGATTTAATACAAACAAGTTTTGTTTAATAATTCCACCTACAAATTTAATTGTATATTTAATCATTTAATATATTTTCCATTTTCATAAGAACATTTGTATATCGGGATCGAAGTTATGAATAAAGCTCCCCAAAATTCATGCTTCTTTCTTCTTTTACCTTGATGCTTTTATTGTTCCAATCGCCCACTTGTCACATCCATCCTGGAGTGATTCGATAGGACGCGTGGCATCACTTGAAGCTGAGACTTGAGAAAGCTCCTCCGCATTTGTCACATGGAGCACAAAGCTAAATGAATATGCACGGAGCATGGCCAAAAATTTCGTGAGTTGACGGGAATCCTCATCACTATTAAAGTAGGAAGATGACATGGTTTTTTCATGTCATACGATATAACAATCTCCGCAAGACCAAAATGCAAGACACTGTTGAAGTCAAACAACATCAAAGAGTGGACGGATATGACAATACCAGAATTCCTGAGAGCCACCGCTAATATATCATCATGGAGGAGTTTGTCTGTTTCTGTCGCCCTTAGGTCTCCTCCCTACGACGAATGAAGCAGTTAAGACTGATGGTGATGATGCCTTTTTATAATCTCAGTCATTAACAATAACAAGGTTATGTCTGTTTGTTAAACATGATTTTGTCGACTATAATCTGTGAATTAGAATAAATTAAGAGTGATATAGATGCCATACATTTTGATTTGAAATCAATTCAAAATGACGTCCCATCTAACGGTTCAACTAGAAAGCGTGTATCGACGATTGATACGTGTTTAAATATATATGTGTGTGTGTATGTGTGTGTATGTATTAAACATGTAATACCCATTAATAGAAGTTCTTTGCCGTGTGCCATGTATAATATTGTGGTATTACTCACAAAATGTATCTTATAGTGATCGCTGTTTTTCGGTTATTTCAGAGGGGATGATCGGATTTTGACAGATGACAAGTAAAGCTACGAGACAGCGTGATGCAAATGTTGCCGATGCAAGAATTTAAATATTTTAATTTTATTATTTGAGCTACAGACTGAAAATTACGTGAGAATTGGTAAACATTAATTTTAGATACGTGTGTTTTTGAAGTCCTGAGTTGATGGCAATAATTAGATTAGATATTTTTATCGCATAATAAATAATAAATCTCAGGTACCGTAATTCCCCATGTATAATACGGCTTCATCGATAATATAGACACCTAAAAATGTGCTGAAAGTGTGGGAAAATGCTTCTACTCATTCATGATACGCAGCCCTTGTTTGTACCCCTATATATTGTACTGCTTCAATTTTATTACGGCCAGTGTTTCCTACACTTATTTAAAAAAATGTTTTCAAACGTAGAATAATTGTATTCTGATTTAATTTTATGATAATTCTTATTTTATTTTACGGCCATTTTTTTAAAGATTCTTTTGTATCTTTTGTATAAAAGGCACCTCAGATTTTGCTTATTACTTTTTAGAAAAAATGCGTATTATACAAGGGGAATTACGGCATATCACAGTTAATGATCCTAACAAATAGCTGTTTAGGTAACAGGGCATTTACCAGTTAATGAAAGAAGGGAAGACATTTTTTTAAGAAGGCGTCATACAAGACGTGCATGATCCACTTTATTTTCAGGCTCAGTAGATAAATATCATTAAACCTTTCATGTATATAGGGATCAAAAATGAGATTAACCACCGTAAAATTATAGATGTAATGAAAATTTACAACGGAACCCTCAGCAGCTGATATCGACCGACCAATTAATACGCCATGTTGTTTTTTTGATTGCCATTCATGTCGGTGTGAACGAAACAATGCAAAGTGCCCGATGCACGCTCACAAGAAAATTTAAAATTGTACGGCACGGTATGTAAGGAAGAGAAGAACATTTTTTTTCATTATATTTCGTTCTATATTCATTTACGAGGTTTGGATGGCCAGGTATGTCACACGTCAAACAATTTATATTTTGTTTGACGAACACAACAGCTTTTCTCTTCGACTCTTCCTCTGCGCATCTCAACATCACGGCATATATATGTCAAAAAGAACGGACGGCATTAGAACTACCCGGATATGGCTACTTCAATCCAGACTATGGCTTATAATATAAACCAGCGACCGGAAACCATCATTGTCAAGTTTATTGTCTCGTATTTTGTTCTTCTTCTGTCAAGTCTAATAAAAATTAGAGAATGACATGACGGAAGTTCTAAAAGCTCGATAAGTATACGATTTCCCGTTATAAAATACACATGAGAATTTTGTATGTAAGAAGTGTGTGAATTCTAAACGGTTGTAAATTATGGCATATGATACTTGAAGGCAGTCCATTATTTTAAACCTCCACATATCATGGCCATATCCGAACATGTATGACTATAGAAGTAAATTCAGAGAGAAAATCCGGAAGCGGATGGCTGTCAACACTGATAAATCTTCAGCAACTCCGGTCGAAGCCGTCCTTAATTGTAAAGTTTTCATTCTTTTGGATCTTGTGGGTAAGACTGAGAGTGGAAGCGTGTGGACTGGGCAACGCACGGCCTTCCATATCATCGACCAAGCCTGTGTCCTGGAATTGTCATTTCTGTCTCACCGACAAATGACTGAATTTTGACCAATAGGGCGATGTCATTAAGCAGCGCGATGAACAGGTGCAACATTCTTCTTGACAGATTTGCTCACTTCAACATCAAATATCAATAAAGATTTGTTAAATATTTCGAAGACCTAAAGATTGTCAGATGTGTACAAGAAAAATATAATTTACGATATCCGGACTCAAATTGTCAATAAATACCTCGATGAAACGCGTCGACTAATTTTCTTAGTTGCATAGCATATGCTTCCCCAGAGCTACACACAGTTTTGATTTCAGAGTTTTACTTCTACTAGACCGGTTTCAACCCAAGGCAATAAAACCAAGTATGTCCTACTTTTACTCGTAGTGGGGAGGAGAATAGTTACATTCATACGTATCCCAAGGATATTACAACGTAAATGGATGTAATAAACTCGACTGGAATTAGAACTCTGCTCTCCGTTTTCTCAATCCGAGCCGCAATGCATTACTGTGCCGTGCTTCCTAGATGAAAGTATATGGTCTGTCCGAATATATATGTAATCATCGAAGTAGATTGAGACTCTCCAAAACTAAGTATCAAGTATTTCATGTCTTGTAGTCTGACATTGATTTTATCGTTACGTTCAATAAGGTTACTTTAGACGAGGTCCTCCCAAAATCACAAGGGGAAATCGTATTTACAATCAATCGCTAAATATTAAGTTGGTGCAAAAATAATGACGTAATAATGTCGTTTTTTGACGTTAGAAAATATGTCAAAAAACGACATTATTACGTCATTATTTTTGCACCAACCTAATATGATATAAAAAGGGTCCTTTTGCCAGCCCCGAAAAGTACTTCACTTCTGCCGAGCTGTATTCTGGCAAGAATCAGATCAGACTAAAATTGGATTATTGCTGCACTATTTGAGTTGGAGGTGACTAATCACAACTTTACTGCCTTGACAGAATTCAAAATTATTTACACGGCCTTGTGATTGATGAATTATTTTCAGTCCTGCAACTCATTTCTGACCGCAAAACCTTGCAAGTCTATTGTAACTCTATTGTTATTTCCATGGTAAATATTCAGATGTGCTACGTTCATTAGTTTCATCAGCTCAGACGTTTACAGCTTTTGATCATACAATACACAGGTTAGAATCACTCGCATTCCCTTCGTATTCCATTAGTAAGGAGGATGTGACACTCAGGCAGTTTCTTGCCTAAAACAACTACTTTGTGGAACAAGCTCCCGATAGGATCCTTCCCTGAAAACTACGATCTTAGCCTCCTCAATTCTAGGGTAATCTGTTATCTATCCTTCATCTTCGCAAAATACACACTTCTTTTTTAGGCTAAACAACAATCACATTCATTAATCCTCTACCTCGATTGGCTCTCTGGCTTTATGTTAGATAGAAATTTAGTAAAGAAAACTTCGTTATCATTATTATCTAGATTTTATTTTACATTTGAGATTTATCGATATAATTAATGTAACACAATTATTATATATTTCATCCTTATTTTTTTCCTTATAAGTATTGTTATATATAGTTTGAATATCTCAAAATACATCAATTATTTTCACGTCCTTTTATCCAACAATATTATATTTTCCCTTGTGGCCACGTAGATGTCACTGACACTTCGATCTTTTGTGCTGCATTTGACATCTATTGATATAAGTAATGAAATGGTACTGCTAATGTTAATATTAGCCGTTTGCTGATTTGGAAATGTCCGGGGTTCACTGACCGAGGAGACAGTGCGACTATCATTTGAAAGTTATAAACTGTCCCTATTAAAAGTTGCTTTTAGGAAGATATATTCCTTATGTCCACTAACTTATCCCTCTTTACAGTAGTGATGACGTTTTCCGTCTTAAACTTTTGTTTGAATGATCGTGGAACCTTAATATATTAATTATGTTATTCTTTTTTCTGCAAGTATATTTTAGTTGTCGCTTTCGCTGAGTGATCTCAACTGATGTGCTTTTCGTTATTTGGTAAAGTTCTATGTTTGTCATTCTGTAGCGCGATTACACGAGAATCAAAGACGGATGTTCCTCGTTAAAACCTACAGGATTCATTTGTCCGAAGCCCTTTTTAATCAGTGTTTTGATAAGCTGGCTGTATATACAATATTTACGTTATTCGGACTATTGTCTTTGTCGACATATTTATTACAACGTTTCAGCCGTTGTTCACTCAGGCTATCCTCAGGTGGTTGGAATGTCGAACTGAACCCTTTATTTCGAACTTTTGAACTCCACTGTGGATAAAGGAGTTGGTTAGATCCAGTGACAGTACCCAAAGAGTGTGAGTCCTATACCCGATTAATGCAGTGGATAACTTGGACAGGGGAATTAACAGGAGATAACTGATAACTGACATCCATGGCACGTGGGACTAGAACAGTCTGCCAAAGTGAGCGACATAAAGGGTTCAGTTCGACATTCCAACCACCTGATGAAGGCCGGAGCGTACAACGGCCGAAACGTTGTAATAAATATGAGGACAATAGTCCGAATAATGTAAATAGTGTACATAATACCTCATCTTAGAAATATAGACAGGTGGCTGTATATAGTGAACGGTTTAAATATCTCTGAATGTGTCTGGCGGGGTGCATGTCATCCATAACAAATCGCAGTCTGAAGAACGAGATGAATATCTTGAAATTGAAGAATATGTCGAGTTCTGTTTAGTATTCCTATTAGTAAAAGAGAAAATCAGAGGTCCTCGTTAATGGATGATCTCGGAATACAAATTAATTTTACTGTGATATATCATCCTCTTAATTGATTTAAAAGAATTGTTCAAAAAGTAAATTAAAATTTAAACGCTACTAAAATTAGCAATTCTGCCGCCTACCTCACCAGTAGGCATATTGGCCCCGCGCGGTTAAGAGGATCGGGGTAGTAAGCACCGACCCTTTGGATTATTATAGTTGATGGCTGACAATATAACTTTGGTAGAAAAAAAGGAAAAAGTACAAAAGGCAACAAAAAAAACTAAACAAAACAAAAGACGCCGAAGTTACTAGTCATTTTTGGGTTCCAACCAGGTCGGGCGTTCCTGCGTAGTACACAACACACCGGCTATGCAGATACACGATTTATATTATTAGTTAAAATAATTTTAAAAAAGGTGGTTGGCCATAAAACCGTGCTGAAAAATTACAGAGTTCAAAATGAGGCCTCAAAAAACGTGATCCAAACTGTGTTGGGTTTTGTGGGCACTGGTGCTTTTATATGTTCCTCTTAAGCATGTTTAGAGAAATATAATATATATGGAAAAGCGACTCACAGGTATTTGTCAACAGTGCCAAAGAAGAGCGTTTCGACTGCTGATTTTCAATTCCTCCTCTTAACCATGTTTAGAAAAATATGATATATATGGCAAAGCGACACACAGGTATCTGTCAAGAGTGCCAAAGAATTTGATGACTGACAGTGTAACATCAGTTAAAAAATAATTTAAAAAATGGCGGATGGCCATAAAACCGTGCTGAAAATGACAGAGTTCTCAATGATGCCTCAAAAAAGAAAAAATATATTATTTCCCCACTTGTCATCCTGGGACAATCGTATTGATAGCTGGATTCTTAGAATTCCACTTGAAATCATTTGTGACAAGTATTCTGTCAGTATCCGTCTATATTTCTGAGATGAGGTAATGTGTACACTATTTACATTATTTGGACTATTATTCTCATATTTGTCACCATATTTATTCCAACGTTTCGGCCTTTGAGTAAGTGTCTATATTTCTGAGAGGGGGTATTATGAACACTATTTACATTATTCGGACTATTGCCCTCATCTTTGTCACCATACTTATTACAACGTTTCGGCCCTTCAGTAATTGTCTATATTTCTGAGATTAGGTATTCACTATTTACATTATTCGAACTATTGTCCTCATCTTTGTCGCCATATTTATTACAATGTTTCGGCCTTTCACTATCTGTCTATATTTCTGATATTAGGTATTATGTACCCTATTTACATTATTCGGACTATTGTCCACATGTTTGTCACCATATTTATTACAATGTTTCGGCCGTTGTACGCTCCGGCCTTCTTCAGGTGGTTAGAATGTCGAACTGAACCCTTTATTTCGCTCACTGGGGTAGACTGTTCTGCTTCCACTTGCCATGCTTAATGGATGTCCTATTCTAATGTCATTTGTTTCTTACGACTTTGTGAATTATTTAAACCCGAGATTATTTTAGATTGCATGGATTTTTTTTTTTTGCGAACGAATATTACATCAACTCTTGCTTGGAGTTAAAAGAAATGCTTTTTTCCAGATACATGTCTTGCTATTTAAGCCAAAACTCAGATGAGAAGAGATGGAGGTCATTTTCTTGCAAACGGTTGTTACAATTTTGATTAGAATTTGAACTCGGCTATCCGACTTCTTATTCCGAGCCACCATCTTTCTCCGCCCGCAAATCCACTCTAATCCAAAATTTAAAATTTCCTATCTATCGTTATTTATAGCTTGAATATATCAATATACACCAACGGAATTAATTGAAAATGTCATTCATGTAAGTAAATTGATATATTTTGAGACATTCTAATTTAAAATACTAATAAACACTTCAATGAACTGTAGAAGATAATTTTAAAATACTCGGATGAATGTAATTTTAAAAATAGATTCCCCGTAAAAATTGTGGAAAAATTGATACGAAATGATAATAAAAATAAGAATAAGAATTCGGAAGAGTGAACGTGTTAAAATTTTCCATATATAAACTTTCAATCTATAAATACGAATAAATATTGAGATAAACAGATCGAGTAATATTGAGATGTTTTCCCACTACACAACATACACAATAGACAAAATCTATAAGAATTGCATTTAATTTTGTTTCATTCATTTCACCCTAAGCAAGGCAATAAATCCAATGATATACAAGGCATTAATGAGTGTGTGACAACATGAGAAAAAAAAACTATTAAAGAGAAAATACAATACAAAAACTGCAATGAAGTAGACAGAAGAAAACGATTTAGATTGCATTTACATTTCTTAACATAATTCTTGACTGGGAACCAAGAAACGTTCCACAAAAGAGAGTTCCACAAGCGAGAAGTACGATAGTAGAAACTGCTATATCTGTGTATATATCTCTGAGATGAGGCATTATGATTACTTACGTTTAAATTATTCGGAATGCTATCCTTATCTTCATCGCGATATTCGCAATGGATAATCGAGTTGCTTTGAACCAGTGACTAAACCCAAAGTGTTGTGAGTTCAATACCAGGCTACAGCAGTGGTGAACCAACAAATTTGGGGAGCTGAGCTAAAGGGAACTAACCGAAACATCCGAAAGAGGCATGGCACATGGAATTAGAACAATGTATCCCGGTTGACGAAATAAAGGGTTCGCTTCGAAATTTCAATCACCTGAATGAGACCGGTGCGTACAGTAGCCGAAACGTTTTGAATAGGGCAATGAATATATGACAATGAATATGCGGATAACAGTTTGAACAGTGTAAATAATGTAAGGAAGAAAATTCTAGCATAGAACTTACAGTTACATCTCAACTGTAAAATGAGAAGACTTGAGGGATGGATAATTAAAAAGTGCTGATTTCGAGACATTCTAACGATAAACAATAAATACTTTGATGTAGAGGAAATTAAATGTGGTTGAGTTATATCACTTATAAAATAAGATGTCATAGTGAAACCTAATCGTCTAACGATAAAATTGAATTGATTGGGTAGAAGGACATTAACCAATTAGAATACAAAACCATTGACGTTCTGGGAGACATTCAGACCATAATTTAGTTACTTGTATTAATAGTGAGTGGAAATTGTAAACGTTTTCAAATTACATTACATATAAAAATAGACCACATCTGGAATAATAAAACGAAACTATGAATTTTAAATTAAATATAGTATGAAATATATCGGTCGTATTAGAAGACGGGGAAGACTTTATGTGTTTTTGAGACCTTCAAAGTATATATAAACAAGACTGGACGATTAAAAAGAGAAAATTTAAAAGATCACGTATTACAAAATTACACATCAGACCTGATATTCAACGCTAAACACATCATATTAAAAAAAAGTGAATTGTGAGGGTCATGTTATCCCAAAATTTATTTAGAAAAAAAATCGACGGATAAAAAACGTAAAACAATGTAGTGTGAGAATAGCTTAATCTAGAAAGAAAACACCCATGTTTATGAACCTCCTAACATACGTGATGCCAGCTTCGATAATCATGTCTCTATTCGATTCATGATAGAGTTGGCATTCCCATGCACAACCTGCCAACAAAGGCTTTACACTATTTATATTATTCGGACTATTTATTACAACGTTTCGGAAATTGTACGCTTCGGCCTTCTTCAGGTGGTTGGAATGTCGAACTGAAACCTTTATTTCGTTCATTGAGGTATACTGTTCTAGTTCAAAGTGCCATGTCTAATGGATGTTAGTTATCAGTTATCTCCTGCTTAATTCCCTCTCCAAGTTCTCCAATGCCATAATCGGGTATTGAACTCACGCTCTTTGGATCCTGTCACTGTATCTAACTAACAACTTTATCTACTGTGCCATGTGTCCTCAAGGACTGATGGCACAGTGCTTATTAAACGCCGTTATCCACTGTGCGTTTATCAACCACTGTGTCATGTAATATTACTGTTTCTAAAAAAAATCATGTTTTATAGAAAGACAAAAATTAGTAAATGAGACTAAAACATTGGGGTCAGATTTTTGTTAAAACATTTACATCATATTTTGGTCTGATCAAAAGTTTGGTTTCATCGACATTTCTTATAGAATAGACTTCTAGAAATGAGCAAATATTAAATATTTTCATCAAATACGTGTCAGATTAAAGAAAATCTGAGGCAACGTGTCTTGTGTCTGTAGAACACCTTGATAAACACGCAAATAAATAGACCAATATATGCACTAAAATATTTTAACCAAAGAGATCATTGCATAACCAGAGGGAAAATACGTTTCAAATATCCAGAATATGACGAAAGAAAGACACATAATAAACAATAGAGACGACATTTAAAACTAGGTACCCGTCCTATGTTGATGTAAGTAAGGGATAGCAAACAAAAAGATCGACTTTTGCGCCATTTATAGGCTTTTATTCATCTTTTAATTTACTCATGCTTGTGGGCAGGAGGCCAAAAACAAAAAAAAATCCCCAAAAGTCCAAGAAATTAATTATGAAGGGGAGATGTAGGCAAATTCATGGATGTCAAAGGAAACAATGAAAGGCGAAAAAAGAAAAGCTAAGGAAGGAAGAAGAGACAAAAGAGAATATCCAAGAAAGAATAAAGTTTTAAAAATTAAATAAATAAACATCAAAGAAAGAAGGAAACAAACAAATGAATAGTGAGAGAGAGAAAACCCAAGAAGGAAAGACAATGGAAATCGAAGAAAAGAAAAAGGAGGAAAGAAAGAAATTCAAAGAACGAATGTCAAAGAAAGGCAAAGTTTGGTTTGGTTTGGTTTGGTTTGGTTTGGTTTAATTTACGGCATATCGACCTCAATGGGTCATTTAATGCCGACAACATTTTTTTTTCTGGTAATATTTTTGTTTTGTCAAAAATCTATTTCTGTTAATATTTTTTCCTCAAATATGTGTAGCTGGTAATATTATTTTTTTAAAAACGTATGACTGGCAATATTTTTTTAAAAACGTATTGCTGGTAATAGTTTTTGTTTTTTTTTTCTTCCAAAATTTATTTCTGGTAATAATTTTTCCAAAGTATTTCTGGTATTAAAACCTATTTTTACACTTTTATAATGTCTTTTACCTCAGTTTCCGGGTTAATTATTTGCCCTAACTGGGACCCTAACAGGTGCTACCACCCCGGGTCAAGGTGGACCTGGGAACACCAGCATTTTAAGAGGTGGTTCCATGCTCCTCAAATTCTCCTGATCAAAGGCCTTGCCATCGGATGTAGTTTATTGTTTTACCCAAAACGCGGATGTAGTTTATCGTCATACCCAGGGCGCCAAAGAAAAGCAAAGACCAAAAGACAAAAGAAATATTTTGAGAAAGAAAGAAAGAATACGTAAGAAAATGAAAGAAGGAAAGCCAATGAAAATCGAAGAAAGAAGATATTAGGAACTAAATAAATTCACGAAAGAGACATATAAAAGAAAAATGAAAGAACGTCACAGACGGTAAGAAAGAAAACAAATCCAGGATTCTGTCAATGCGAAGAATAAAGAAAGGATCAATAAAATTAAAAGAAGTGAAAAAATAAATCGTTGTAATTGAATATTTGCAAAATTTTTCAAAAAAATTAATTTTGAAGAAACTTACAAGAGAAATCCTCCAACGAGTATAGCGATAACAATAGACATACCTCAGTTTTACAAGAATATCATTAGAAATAATTCTGTTAAAAAAAGTTGTATAGAAGATCAATATTTTTTTATCACAATCAAAAATTCGTGTTCAAACTCAATCTAAATTTGGGCTTAACGACAACGATAAAAATATTGTACTTTAAAGGAGAGATCAAATTCTAAATCGTGGAGAATACAACTTATCTTAAAATCATACGACTCAAACAAACTAACATCAGATCTGATTTCTTTGCGTTGAATTCTTAAGAAATGTATCAATGTCCAAGACAAGCTTCTACAAAGACAATCATATCACAAAAGATGATGATATGTTAATACTCAATCCGCATAAGTATGTAACATAAGAAAATCTCATCTTCGTGTGAAATAAGAAACTTACCGTTTCCGAAATTAATAACAGTTACAAGATATTTTTTCTTTCGGTTTGGCAAAGCGACTCACAAGTATTTGTCAACAGTGCCAAAGAAGAGCGTTTCTACTTCTGATTTTCAGTTCCCCCTCTTAACCATGTTTAGATAAATATGGTATACCGTGACACTAACATATGCACATGCGTGTTTGTTACAGTATTCGTAACCTAGACAAAAATGGCAAAATTATAATTGTGGTGAATATAATTTCAAACCCTAATGGACAATACAGAATATCGACGAACATCAGTGAATAGATTTTATTTGAATTCAATGATGCGGAATCATGGCTGTGATGGATAACTTTTTCAATATTTGATAAAATACGAAAAAGATAAAAACGCGCGGAAAATGACGGTACGGTTGTGAGAAAAAAAAAAAGTTGAAGAAATCTGAAGGCTCGTCTGAGATTTCCCGCTCCTATATTATTTTGTCTGCCATGGTTTCAACAGGTCGAGAATAGATAGCTGGCCAAACAGTTAACATTTGTTCTCTATCTATACCTTTTCCTATAGCTTGTTTCAAGAAACGATGTCAACTACGTGTAGATGAAGAGAATTGCCTCATATTGATTCAGGTTAATGTTGCAGTTTTGGCGCCTCTGTTCAGAAATTAGCAATTAACTACTAAAATAAAAAACGGCATACAACACAAAGGTCACTCTTTTTCTCTCTTCATCTCTTTCTTTGTCTGTGTCTCTTTTTCTTTCTCCCTCTCTCTCTCTCTCTCTCTATATATATATATATATATATATATATATATATATATATGTGTGTGTGTGTGTTAAAATATTATAGAAAATAGGAAAGAAACTGGTTTGGTAAATAATCCAAAGTTCCTTAGTATTTTTGTTATTATTTTTTAAAAATAGTGCTCGATACGAAATTAGAGCGTAAATATAATTATTTATTTATATGATTCCAACTCGCTACATAAGAGGTCTCATGTTTCAAAACAAGAGCCGAAAACTTCAAAATAATATTTGAATTAACTTGAGTTAAAGTAGGCTCTGTTCCATCTTCAAGCGAAATTTTTTTTGGAATAACTTATTTCTGAAATTTACGAGTTTTAATAGTATATTCAGAATTGAAATCAAAATTTACATGGTAACATCAAGGGCGGATTGTTTAGAATAGGCAGGGGTGGGGTGTTAATAATTTGTATCAGTATATATATATATATATATATATATATATATATATATATATATATATATATATATATATATATATGTATATGTGAGTGTGTGTGTGTGTGTGTTTAAAAAATGATGCTCGATTGCTAGGTCATGGGATCAAGAAACACAACCATCTCATTCTTAGTTTCCTCCTGCTATTCTCATCATTTTTACGTGGATGCAAATGACGACATGTCGAACGAGAAATGTCTCACTTCGTGTACAAGATTAATTCAAGGTCATGATTCTCTCAAGCGTAACGCAAAATAAGTACGTGGCCACATACATTTAATTATTGTATCGTTATTGTACCGACATTTATTGGCCAAACAGTTCTGCAAGTAATCTTAAATCTCATGTCTGTAAATGTCCTTTTACATCAAGACTATAAGGAATCTTTTAGGTTAAGTCTGTAAGTGATCTTAAAACAAAAGTATTGACAATGAACATTTATGGCAAATTCCAAAGTGTTTTTAAAACGCAAGTCTCTAAAAGACTTAAAACGGCAAGTCTGTAAGTGATGATAAACAAGTCTAGAAAATTATATTTTACGTTAGATTCTCCGAGACTTATAGGTTAATTCTGTAAGTGATCTTAAATGGCAAGTTTGGAAAATTATATTTTACGTAAGTCTGTGAGAGATTATTTAGGTCAATTCTGTAAGTGATCTTAAAAAGCAAGTCTGGAAAATTATCTTTTACGTAAGACTGTAAGAGCGTTTAGGTTAAATCAGTAAGTGATCTTAAATGGCAAGTCTGGAAAATTATCTTGTACTTAAGTCTGTAAGAGAGTTTTAGGTTAATTCTGTAAGTGATCTTAAATGGCAAGTCTGGAAAATTATGTTGTACTTAAGCCAGTAAGAGAGTTTTAGGTTGATTCTGTAAGTGATCTTAAATGGCAAGACTGGAAAATTATCTTTTACGTAAGACAGAAAGAGCGTTATGGTTTAAATCAGTAAATGATATTAAAAGGCAAGTCTGGAAGATTATGTTGTACTTAAGTCTTTAACAGAGTATTAGGTTAATTCTGTAAGTGATCTTAAATGACAAAACAGGAAAATTATCTTTTACGTAAGACTGTAAGAGCGTTTTAGGTTAATTCTGTAAGTGATATTAAATGGCAAGTCTGGAAAATAATCTTTTACGTCAAGTCAGTAAGAAAAGATTAGGTTAATTCTGTAAATGATCTTATATGGCAAGTCTAGAAAATAATCTTTTACAGGAAGTCTGTAAGAGATATTTCAGGTTAAGTCTGTAAGTGATTTTAAAAGCAATTCTGTAAAAGTGATTAAACGGCAATTCTGTCTGTAATATCAATTCTGGAAAATTATTTTTTAAGTTAGACTCTAAGAGAGAGTTGAGTTATTTCTGTAAATGATCTTAAATGCCAAGTCAGGAAAATCATCTTGTACTTAAATCTGTAAGAGATTTTTAAGTTAATTTTGTAAGAGATCTCAAATGGCAAGTCAGGAAAATTATCTTTTACGTGAAAGTGTAAGAGCGTTTTAGGTTAAATCAGTAAGTGAACTTAAATGGCATGTCTGGAAAATTATGTTGTACTTAAGTCTGTTAGAGAGTTTTAGGTTAATTCTGTAAGTGATCTTAAATGGCACGTCTGGAAAAGTATGTTGTACTTAAGCCTGTAAAGGGAGTTTTAGGTTAAATCAGTAAGTGATATTAAAAGGCAAGTCTGGAGAATTATGTAGTACTTATGTCTGTAAGAGATCTTAAATGTCAAGACAGGAAAATTATCTTTTACGTGAGACTGTAAGAGCGTTTCAGGTTAAATCAGTAAGTGACCTTAAAAGGCAAGTCTGGAAAAGTATGTTGTACTTAAGTTTGTGAGAGAGATTTAGGTTAATTCTGTAAGTGAACTTAAATGGCAAGACTGGAAAAGTATCTTTTACGGAAGACTGTAAGAGCGTTTTAGATTATATAAGTAAGTGATCTTAAAAGGCAAGTCTGGAAAATTATCTTGTACTTAAGTCTGTAAGAGAGTTTTAGGTTAATTCTGTAAGTGATCTTAAATGGCAAGACTGGAAAATTATCTTTTACGTAAGACTGAAAGAGCGTTTGGGTTAAATCAGTAAGTGATCTTAAAAGGCTATGTCTGGAAAATTATCTTGTACTTAAGTGTGTAAGAGAATTTTAGGTTAATTCTGTAAGTAATCTTAAATGGCGAGACTGGAAAATTATCTTTTACGTATGACTGTAAGAGCGTTTTAGGTTAAATCAGTAAGTGATCTTAAAAGGCAATTCTGGAAAATTATGTTGTACTTATGTCTGTAAGAGAGTTTTAGGTTAATTCTGTAAGTGATCTTAAATGTGAAGACTGGAAAATTATCTTTTAGTTAAGATTGTAAGGGCGTTTTAGGTTAAATCATTAAGTGATCTTAAAAGGCAAATCTGGAAAATTATCTTGTACTTAAGTCTGTAAGATAATTTTAGGTTTATTCTGTAAGTGATCTTAAATGGCAAGACTTGAAAGTTATCTTTTACGTAAGACTGTAAGAGCGTTTTAGGTTAATTCTGTAAGTGATCTGAAATGGCAAGATTGAAAAATTATCTTTTACGTAAGACTGTAAGAGCATTTTGTGTTAAATCAGTAAGTGAACTTAAAAGGCAAGTCTGGCAAATTATCTTGTACTTAAGTCTGTAATAGAGTTTTAGGTTAATTCTGTAAGTGATCTTATATGGCAAGACTGGAAAATTATCTTTTACGTAAGACTGTAAGAGCGTTTTAGGTTAAATCAGTAAGTGATCTTAAAAGGCAAGACGGGAAAATTATGTTATACTTAAATCTGTAAGAGAGTTTTAGGTTACTTCTGTAAGTGATCTTAAATAGCAAGACTGGAAAATTATATTTTACGTAAGACTGTAACAGCGTTTTGGTTTAAATCAGTAAGTGATGTTAAAACGCAAGTCTAAAAAATTTTGTTGTACTTAATTCTGTAAGAGAGTTTTAGGTTATTTCTGTAAGTGATCTGAAATGGTAAGACTGGAAAATTATCTTTTACGTAATACCGTAAGAGTGTTTCAGTTTAAATCAGTAAGTGATGTTAAAAGGCATGTCTTGAAAATTATGTTGTACTTAAGTCTGTAAGAGAGTTTAATGTTAATTCTGTAAGAGATCTTAAATAGCAAAACTGGAAAATTATTTTTTGTGTAAGAATGTAAGAGTGTTTTACATTAAATCAGTTAGTGACCTTAAAAGGCAATCCTGGAAAATTATGCTGTACTTAAATCTGTAAGAAAGTTTTAAGTTACTTCTGTATGTGATCTTAAATGGCAAGACTGGAAAATTACCTTTTACGTAAGACTGTAAGAGATGCTTAGGTTAATTCAGTAACTTAAATGGCAAGCCTGGGAAATTATCTTTTAAGTCAAGTCAGAAGAGTTGTTTAGGTTAATTCTGTAAATGATCTCATATGGCAAGTCTGGAAAATAATCTTTTATAGGAAGTCTGTAAGAGATGTTTCAGGTTAAGTCTGTCAGTGATTTTAAAAGCACGTCTGTAAAAGTGCTTAAACGGCAATTCTGTTTGTAATATTAAATATCAATTCTGGAAAATTATTTTTTACGTTTGTCTGTAAGAGAGTTTTAAGTTATTCCTGTAAGTGATCTTAAATGGCAAGTCTGGATAATTATATTGTTCTTAAGTCTGTAAGACTGTTTTAGGTTAATTTTGTAAGTGATCTCAAATGGCAAGTCAGGAAAATTATATTTTACGTAAGACTGTAAGAGATGTTTAGGTTAATTCTGTAACTTAAATGGCAAGTCTGGGAAATTATCTTTTACGTGAGTGTGTAAGAGCGTTTTAGGTTAATTCTGTAATTGATCTTAAATGGCAATTCTGGAAAATCATCTTTTTAATTTATACGCGATATTTTACGTTAATTCTATAAGTGATCTTAAATGGCAAGTCTGGAAAATAATATTTTACAGTAAGTCTGTAAGAGATGTTTTAGGTAAAGTCAGTAAGTGATTTTAATAAGCAAGTCTGTAAATGTTTAAGTTAAGTTTGTAATTGATCTTTGACTGCTAATTTGAGAAACCATATAAAAACATGAATATTAGAAAACATCAGAACACTTTTCATATATTCCATGAAGTTTGCCGCTCTCAAAATTTACATATTACTTTATGCTGAAACATATAAATCGATATCATGCAAAATATGATAATGGCATTACTTACTAACAGAGAATGAAGAATCGTGTATACCTAAATGCTTGTCATCGTTGTTCGTCAAATAGAGAGACAATATATATATATATATATATATATATATATATATATATATATATATATATATATATATATATATTACGGCACGTCATATAGCCTGACGTTCCTTAATTGGTTGGGGCACAGAGGAGTATAGGGTACAGTTTCGATTTCACTGTATTTAAACTACAATCTTCCATGATTCTCTCACGTACATTTATATCTGCTCAAAGCGTATCCAAATGTAAACAAATGACGTCACACATTATGAAATGTACAATGTCCATCAATTATTTTTAGACATTTTTATGTTTATACATTCATTTTTTTTATATAGATACAAATATTTAAGTAAATGCTCGGTTTATAATAAACAGTATTATGTAAAATTTAACTGCCTGAATGTCCGTGAAATTTTCATAGAAAATGGGTTAAGGCACGTCAAGCTATAAGACGGTTCCGTATCGGTTACAGTTTCGATTCCTGTCGGAGGACGAATATTTTCTTTGAAAATTTCCCGGACATTCACGCCGGTAAATGTAGTTTAATACCTTTTATTATAAACAGAGTATTTACTTAAATAGTTGTATCTATAAAAAAGAGTATACAGAATTTATAATGCCTTAAAATAATTGTCAGACTTTGTCCATTTCACAATATATATATATATATATATATATATATATATATATATATATATAGATAGATAGATAGATAGATAGATAGATCCAAAAGAACCAAAGGAACAATTCGTCGGTTTAGAGTAATAGAAAGTGAATGAGAAATCGCAGAGGCGTTTTTGTGTATGAATTGAGTTCATTCCGTTTGCTTACACGGGAATATCCCTTGGAATGTTATAAATACATGTCTTCGAGTTTCTCTTGTTATGGTTTAAATAGTGGAGCACACTGTACTTTACCTTGTTTAGAAAACACGAAGAGTGTCGTGTGTGGACCTTGTGTCACAATATATAAACAAGTTTTCCCTATTCCATTTATGCAAACATTGCTTCTTCACAAGACTTCACCACTCTAATCAAATCATGCGCAGCTTGTATGCTCTAAGAACAGAAAAAACTTGATCCTCATACATCCATATCTATGGGAGAACAATCAATCAATCAATATATATATATATATATATATATATATATATATAGATATATATAAAATTCCGGAGGAGTATAATTACTAATATTTATAAGATTATTATTAATATATATATATATAATCGTCCACCGCAAGGAAAGTTGGCTCCCTATGCGGCGCCAGGAAATTTTTTCTCCCCGGATCGATCCTCCAGATCTACAAATCAACAATTCGCCCTTGCATGGAGTATTGCTGCTATATATGATCTGGAGCCCCTTCTGTTTGCCTCGGGGTTCTTCATAGGCTCCTGAGGCGGATATGCAATATAATTGGTCCTGCTCTGGCATCTCGTCAACAGTCACTTTTTCACAGACGCGCCGTCGCCTCTCTCTGTGTTTTTTACAAATACTTTCATGGCAATTTCTCCGAGGAGCTGCATTCACTGTTTCTGAGACTTCATATGTTCAACAACCTACGAGGCTGGCATCCCGCTCTCAACCCTTCATTGTCGAAACTCCTAAATGTAGCCGTCTCTTCTACTCCAAAAGCTTCATGTCTCGCACCTCACGCCACTGGAAGTCCCTTCCCTATTCCTGTTTCCCTGAGAGCTATAATCTCCAGCTATTCAAGTGTAATGTCAATCGACATCACCAGTTGCCTTGATCTATCCACTATCCTTCTCCTCATCCTTTCTTCTATCACTCCTATCTGATCTTGCTCCAAATTTTCTGTAACCCCTTGCGTCCTAGTGGCTTCCCGCCTTGCTTGGGGTGAAAATGTTTAATATATATATATATATATATATATATATATATATATATATATATATATATTAGGTTGGTGTGAAAATAATGACGTAAAAATGTTGTTTTTTGACGTATTTTTAACGTCAAAAACGGCATTATTACGTCATTATTTTTGTACCAACCTAATATATATATATATATATATATATATATATATATATATATATAGAGAGAGAGAGAGAGAGAGTTTTCCTATTGTTATTTATATTTATATATATATATATATGTATATATATATAGTATAGTGGCCATAGAGAGAATGTAAATTCGCTGAACATTAGATCTGTCGTAATCGTTCAACGAGTCGAATGTCATCTTTTCATCAACGACATATATATGCGAGAAAATTTGGATAAGAATCCGATAAAATTAAAAATAAGTCAATTTGTAGAAATTCTAATTTGAGATGTTTTTTCTCGGTGATATAGATTTTGTATTGGGAAATGATATTTTTGTCTGTCTCCGTTTCATCGACGAAACTCGTCAAAGTAGAAAATATTTCAAATTGATAATCATCGCTCAAGCTAGTGTGCAATATACAGACACACACGTACAGACACACACTCACACACACACGCACACACACACACATATATATATATTCTTATATATAATACATGAACCTGTGTGCAATTATTCTTATATATAATACTCGACAGTGCATAACTGTTGTACTGTATGTATATATATATATATATATATATATATATATATATATATATATATATATATATATATATATATATATATATATATATATATATATATATATATACCTTGGTTTCAAGCTTTCGGTGTCTTCAAGGTTTTTTCTGTCAATTGATTACTTACGCTTTATTTTTTAATATTACTGTTTCCTTGTTTAATTCATTCATTTCTGACCATTAATATTAGTTTATCATACACACACACATACATACATGCATATATATATATATATATATATATATATATATATATATATATATATATATATATATATATATATATATATATATATATTCTTGTGCTCGCGCTGTTCATCTCTTTGGGGAAGGAAGTGTTGGTTTGTAAACAGTAACTATTATGGCTGACATAGCGAGACACTTCGGTAAAGCGAATCGCGTCCTGTCGGTCACAGTGTGTTTATCTATTAGGTTGGTGCAGAAATAATGACGTAATAATGTCGTTTTTTGACGTATTACGTGAAAAAACGACATTATTACGTCATTATTTTTGCACCAACCTAATAATAAATAAATACGCTTAATTTACCTTCTTCCCTGCCTTCATTCATGGCTTAGTGGTAGAATCTCCGACTGACGCAGATTTAGTCGGATTTCGATCTTAGCTAGAGACAACCAGGCGTCTAGCGACACTGAAGATCTGTCATATATATATATATATATATATATATATATATATATATATATATGTGTGTGTGTATAAGCAATTATTGGGAGCAAAGTATGCTTTAGATTTATCATTTACGATTAAAAATTTCAAAACATCTAAATGAATTATTACCATTAACTCTGAACATCAAAAATCCACCCTTATTAAAACAAACGTTGTTTATGAATGTTCATGTCCTCGAAAAGCTACTAATATTCACATTAACAAAATTTAGTTTAGCTTTTCTTTTCAATTCAATGCTGAATTTCCTTTTACTATATCTAGTGAGAATTAAACTCACGGTAAGCGAGTCTAGTTTTCCTCTATTTTTTACCCTGCTAGTCATATAACTAGTAAGTAGCACTAAACGATTAATTAGAACTAAAAGAAGTAATTCTAAATTTTTGTGATTATCTTTTTTTTAGCAGACTTAAATAACGCTCGGTGGTATTTGCACATAAATGGATGTAAGAAAATCGACTACAATTCTAACTCGGCTCTCCGAGTTCTAATCTCGAGTTGCTACACATTATACCACCAGAACATACAGACCACAGCGAAGTTTGACCTCTATTGATTCCGTCTACCTTGCTGATAACTGTTATATAAACGTGCCGGTCTGTCTGGCATATATACAGAAGGATATTCTAATAGAACAGAAGTAACTTTCGCATTCCTTTCGTTTTTACTTTGACTTTCCTTTCTTAGATATATAGACTTCAAGAGGATCTATGTCTTTAACAGCAATATCAGTAATAAATAAACAGATGCAGCCTTCAGTATTTGTCTATATTTCTGAGATGAGGTATTATGTACACTATTTCCATTATTCGGACTGTTATCCTCATCTTTGTCGCCATATTTATCACACTTCAGTATTTGTCTATATTTCTGAGATGAGGTATTATGTACACTATTTACATTATTCGGACTTTTGTCTCATCTTTGTCGCCATATTTATTACAATCTTCCTGCCGTTCTTCAGGTGGTTGGAATGTCGAACTGAACCCTTTATTTCGCTAACTGGGGTAGACTGTTTTAGTTCCATGTGTCATATTTAATGGATGACAGTTATCAGTTATCTCCTATTAATTTCCCTCTCCAAGTTCTCCACTGCCTTAACCGGGTATTGAACTCACACTCTTTGGTTCCTGTCACTTGATCTAACCAACTCCTTTATACACTGTGCCATGTGTCCCTGAGTTTGTTATCCAAGTGGATAAAGCCAGTGGATAAAGGAGTTGGTTAGATCCTGCAAAGGTGTGGAGAATTACGGTAATACAGTAATGCAATGCACATATACTGCATTCAGTTTATTGACTTTCATTGGCGCTGACATCTAGGTGGTATGTTGGAAAACCATGATATTAGTGTGGGAGCTCTTTCAGCTAAATAGAAAATTATGAGTTTCAGACCACCCTTTAGAATGCAAGGTGAGCTTGGATCAGGCTTTTTTAGATATGAATTATTGCTAGCCACACTGAGCAGCTTTAATGGTAGAAATTGAACTCGGAGTGTCGATTTTGTTTTCCCTGTTTATAACAGTATTTTTTTTTATATTTCATTACCATATCTTTCTCTAAGCCCCACTAAACATGCGTGATACTTTAGTATTCCTACTCAAAGACCTTAACCCAATTCAACCAGGTTAGTGCCAGCAGCTAAAGTTCATAACAAGCATGTCTTACCTAATGAGCTTCGACACCCAACATTACGGTTTCTTGGTGAGTTCTACTGCATTGTGCAACTGTTATTCCTATTGATCGAGAAAATGACCTGCGTATTCAAATTTTGATCTATAACGTGTGAAAGCGTCCTTAGAATTTTGCGCCATTGTCTTATTGGAGTGACATTCTTCAGATGCTTGACATACCAATAATAAAACTTCGGAAACAATCGTGAATAACTCCATACAGAGCCTTAGGCTATGCATATACATACAATATATATATATATATATATATATATATATATATATATATATATATATATATATATATATATATATATGAACATCGAAGGCATTAGACGTTACAATGCTATAGAAAAATACAGTTCATTTCGTCAATGGATGTTTGTCTCGAGAAAAACAATTGACGCATCATATTATCAATACTATAGCTCAAAGGTAATTCCGAAGAATATTTCATTAACGAGCAATAGTGTCGTTTTTTAATATTTGATGTAAAATATGCGATCCAAAAAGTTTATTTCACTGCGCTGAGAATATTGGGACCCTGCACCAAATGTATACATTATATCCAAAGGAACTACGACAATATATATATATATATATATATATATATATATATATATATTATTCCAACTTAATTTTAATTAAAACAAAATAAATAGAATTATATGTGTATTTTTTTCTCAATAATTTTATAATTTCATACTTAATACTCTTTAAATTTAAATATTAAAATTGGTAATTTTTAATTTGCAATTTCAAATCTTATCGTATAATTTAATATTTTTTAGTTAGAATAAATATTATTTTAGTCTAACCCCAACATTAAAGCATTAAATAATTATTATAAGCTTAGTTCGTTGTCAAGTTTTTTGAATTTTTGTATACTTGTATTTTGATTGATTATTCCAGATTATGTAACAGCGTTTCCATCAGCGAGGGATGTTTGATTGATTTGAACCTTTTAAAATCCTTTATTCTACATTCAACATCATCACTTCATAAGACACCAGTAGCGTTGAAACAAAATGGCTATTTTTGTAGTGATTTTATATCATATTTATGCTATAGTTTTTAAATAAATAATTATATTTTCTCTACTCTGTATTGAGCAATCTTTTAAGAATAGTATTTATTGGACTTTATTCCGTATACACCAATCCTGTACTTTTATGTATTTTCAGGTATGGATATATCATCAAAATAGTGTTCATTAGCCTTTTGCTTATTTTATATTTTGTTGTCTCTTTGTGATCTTAGACACTTAATCATCTAACAGTTTCTCATACACTGCACTTACACCTTCTAATGCATACATATGTACATACAAAAAAGTAGCCTTTAAAAACAACCACAAAAGCAGACACCAATTTTCATGCTTATACATTCTCACAAATGTGTGGGTGTTTATCTATTTAAACATACCTGTAGAGAGTCAATGCTAACTAATGTAAAGTAAAACTTAATGTAATTAAAATATAGTTTCCTTAGCGACTCCATTTTCTCCTCTTTTTGCTTAAATAAAGTAAACTTTGGCAATAATAATAATAATAATAATAATAATAATAATAATAATAATAATAATACAATATAAATACCTCGTGTATGAAAAGGCTTGCTGTATTTGTTTAAGGGCATATCCACTCCTTATAGGTCATTTAATTTTTAAATTTAATTTTCTTGGGAGTTTTGAATTAATAAAAAATATTATATGTGTTTTTTTGCTTTCAGAATAGAATACATGGTAGATGATACTCAAATTTTGTGCATGTATATGTGTGTGTGAACATGATTGATAGCGGTGATGATGTGTGTTTTATGTTGTAGTTTTGTTGAAGTTCTATTTTAAAATGGACTTTGAATTCTTTAAGGAAGTCTAGAATATTATATGGATTCATTTCATGAAAGAGTTCGTTCATGTTATGTGTTTTTTTTATTTTGTTTAGTGGCATATGAACAACTATGGATTATTTAATACCGGAATCGAAAGATTTCGTATTAATATGCATAGCTTCAATTACAGATAAAATGCATTGCTGGTCATTTTGCTATAACAAATGGATTGCTGGTATTTTTGCTGCAATATGTATTCCTACAATTCCATAGTTATTTTTTTTTTGTTTTTTGGGTTTTTTTTTTTTAGGTTGATATTTGCCCATTGCTGGGAACTTTTACAGATGCTACCAGTTCCAGTCAGAGTGGGGCTGGAAACAAAGTGTTTGTGTAACCTCTTACACAACACTTTCCGGAATCAAACACCCAACACAAAATATTAAACAAAAACACAGTAAAAATCAGCTACAGCGGCACAGAGAACATGGCACAAATAATTAAAAAAAAAAACAACAGGAAAACTATCAAAAAACACTCGAACAACTGCAAAATAACGAATCAATGCCCCTTAAACGGTAATTGCTTACAAAACAATGTAATATACCGAGCCACTATAAAATCACCAGATAATGAAGAAAAGTAAACGTATGAGTAGCTGAAGGACTCTGGAAACAAAGAAATTACGCACAGAAAGCATCTTTCACAAAAAAACAAGACGCATATAGCAACAAAAATATCTTGGAAAGTAGGGAAAAGATCATCACCCTACAAAAACCAATCGAAAAATTGCAAAGAAAAAATAGCTACCATTATCTTCCCAGACCCAAATAATTTATTAAATAAATGATCCAAGCTCATCTCAAAATGCATACATGAAAACAAATTCCTACTACGTTACTTAATAATCGAAAACTGAGAAAAATGAATAAATAAATATATAAACAAAATGACAATAAAATAAGTAAAATAAATTAGCCCAAACAAATTACCAAATCACACCCGTCAGAATAGATGAAATAGAATAAAAAATAAAAAATATAATTCACAAGATCAATGAGCCCAAATAAATAAAGTAAATTAAAAACAAGTACAAACCAATATGGCCAAAATATTAGTTAGACTACACAAATCAAACCAAAAATCGGACGAAAAACATAGCTATAACTGTTATATAAAGATAAAGAAATACTACGTTACTTAAAAATCGAAAACCGAAAAGAAAAAAGAAAAATATACAGTATAATAAATAAGTAATAAAAAAAACAAGTAAAATAAATCTAAAATAATCCAAATAAATAAATAAACTAACAAACCGCTCCCGATAAATTAACCTTTAAGAAAAACAAGTAAAGATAATCAATCTAAATAAATAAATGAATTAATAAACAAATTAAAAACTGCTCCCACCAAAATAATAGTTAGAATAAACAACAGAAATCTACCTCAAAATTGAATAAATAGCTTTAATTATCCTTTAAAACCAAAAGAAAACTATTAAATAAGCGATATAAACAAAGTTTTACTACGTAAATAAAACACCGATTAAAATAAAAATAAATAAATAAATATATAAGATAAAAAATAAAAATAGAAAATTAAAATAAAAAATAAAAATAAATAGAAACAAACAAAATAAATTAACCAAAATAAATAAATAAATAAACGACTTCCGGCAAAATTACCAGCAAAATAGACTGCCAACAATGCACCAGTGACCCGTTTAAATAACCGAGGGAAAAAACAAATGAAAACAGAATGTCGTCTCTAAGTTTTGACTTCAATGTTCACACACAGACACACACACACACACACACACACACACACACACATATATATATATATATATATATATATATATATATATATATATATATATATATATAAGAATTTTTGAAGGGCCGAATACAGAAACTTGGTGCACTACGTGCCACAAGGTCCCCAAACGAACCCCCGCAGGCTTTAAATTCAGAGTTGTCCCTCTCCTAGACCAGTTGCCATCCAAGGCTATAAAACCCAGTATGTCCTGCTATTTATCCATAGCTGGAGCTGTATATAGTCTGGTCATCGCATTTAAACACGAAATTGACAGTCGAACAATATTACTGATTCCTGTGTCCACACTGTTTATAAAGTCTGTTACTTTAAAAATATTGTAAATCATATATATATATATATATATATATATATATATATATATATATATGCCACACTTCTTTATGAGTCTGAATCGTGGACCCCATACAGGATACACATCTACCAACTTGATGCTTTTCATTGTCTTCGTTCAATATATGTTTATACACTGCAGGACAAAATTTCTTAACCTGACCTTTTTTATCAAATGTCGCATCGGTGTTATCGAATCCTTTCTAATGCAATCACAGTTCAGATGAGCTGATCATGCCATAAGAATGATTGATGATCGGATTCCAAAAATACTCAAAAAGCCAACTTTTTCATGGTAAGCTTAATGTATGCCATCTTTGGTTACACTTCAAGGACAAACTGAAATACAATTTAAATGCTGCAAACCTCTCTATAGTAAAGGTTGAAGTTGCTGTTAAAAACCGATCAAAGTTGTGAAACGCCTACCACCGAGGTATAACTAACTTTGAAACTTTGAAACGAATTGTCTCAACCAACTGAGAGAATTAAGAACCAAAACTAATCAATATATCAGGCCATATGACGGTAAACCGTTCAGCATCTCCCTCGTGTGGACTTGTTTGCAAATCCCTTACAGGATTGTTGTCTCATACGAAACATAAACATAATGACTCAATTGAAATGGAAAACGACGAGAGTGTCCATTCTCATATACACACATATAAAATTGGATTTTATAACCAATACCCAGAGGTAACATGATAAATGCAATTGCTAATTCTGGCGATTGCGTTTAGCATGAAACAGACTGTCGCCTTTGGATGATGATTTCAGTGGCAAATTTTAGATTTACATACGCTCGATCCCTGATACTGAGCCCTTTAAGCCATAAATGTACCATACCTCAAAACTATATTTTACCATATACCCACGACACACACACACTCGCGCACACACACACACAAATATATATATATATATATATATATATATATATATATATATATATATATATATATATATATATATATATTATGAAATGGACAAAGACCGACAATTATTTTGATATTTTTATGTTATTATAAAAAACAGTATTAAAACAGTATTAGGCAACATTTACAGGCCTGAGTGTCCGAGAAAATTTCGGAGGGCGAAGGGTTTCTATCAAAATTTCTCGTACATTAAATATTTGTATCAATAAAAAAATGTATAACCATAAAAATGTCATAATACATATATATATATATATATATATATATATATATATATATATATATATAATGGACTTTCCCGTCAGTTTTGACGTATGTGGATCTGCCAGCTTATTGATTCAGTTATGAAAGTTTATGCGCTAATCTTAAGTAGCATTTAAGACCCGCTAGTGATTTACAAAGGAGGCCACATATGGAGCAAGTGTAAGGATTGTGAGATGAGATCACTGTTAGATTGACAGACCGTTTAGATCTTGCTCTCACTTCTTGAAGACAAGCAGATTGAAAATTGCTGAGTCCACTAAAACACGTTGATCTCCATTCTACCAGCTCTAAAGCTAACCGCTCAAGGGTGTTATGTGGTATATTAACTGCTGGCAAGTTTCTTTTCAGCTTGTCTTTGTATCTTAGCCAAGGGCGTCCTACATTCCTGCAGCCCTGATCTAACTGGCTGTACATTAGGATCTTGGGTATCCTGTCATCAGACATTCTCAAGACATGAACAGTCCACCGTAACTGAGACTGTATGATAAATGTCTCGATTCCTCCAATATTACACCTATTAATATATATATATATATATACACGAATGTAATTTCTTTTTAGTAATTTCTTGTTTATATATATATATATATATATATATATATATATATATATATATATATATATATATATATATTGCCGGTCGATTTTAATTACTTATATTTATAAGATTCTTATTATATATATATATATATATATATATATATATATATATATATATATATATATATATATATACCTACACACACACACAGAGGGAAAGAGTAGGATGCGTGTGTGGATGTGAAGTATCGATTCTGGGTTGAATATAAAAACATCAAAATGAGCTGCCGTTTTTCACTGCTTTTAAAAAGACGAGCATCTTTGATTAAATTTATGAAGGTATGCCTAGAAATTTCATTTAGCTACCTGTATGTACACAGAAAATTGATGCGAAGGAAAAATAACTCGTACTGTTCGAATTTTGAAAGACCGACTGTTCTATAATCAGCAGAAACTTCCTACACCCACTCTGTCCACATAAAAGCAAAACTGTTAGAACCTCACAAAAGAACCGTATAAATATAACACTCAAAATATTCCTTGTCCGTTGTATTCAATGAAAAATGGTTAAAAGAAAAACTGCTTCCTAGTATACAATACATTATTAAACAACACCGACAATTTCTCTCGGTTCAACATTTTATTTAGTATTTCTAACTCCTGTTTTTGAAGCTGTTTTTATCTCAGAATCAATCCAATTAGCTCATCAGACATCAACTTATAGCAAGATGTCTTGAATGTAATGATAAATTCAAATAGGCATTTACTATTTACATCATTTGAACATTATTATCCTTAATGTCATATTCACGACGTATTGGTTGTTATTCAGGAATTTTGAACTGAACCCTTTATTTCGTATATCGGAGTTGATTATTCTAGTTCCACGTACCGTGCCTCTTCCGCATGTCTCAGCTCAACTCTTCAAGTTTTTGTTCACCATTACAGTAGCTAGTATTGAACTCACACGTCACTGGGTCAAGTCACTGGATCCACTCAGCACTTTTATTCACTGATCCATGTTTATTTGAGGACATTACTGTATGATTTGTTTCGTCTTATAGAACTAATGACCCAGTTACAATTTTTACCAGAGCTCATGTTGCAATTTTGTTGCTATTATTGTTTTTCGCTAGCACTGTAAATAATGTAAATAATTACAATACCTCATATTAGAATATAGAGAGGTATTTGCTAAAATAGACAGAATGAGCAATACAAAGGCAGAAGGAAGTATACATGTGTTTTTTTTTAGATTATACAAAGCGTTTGATAATGTACCACACGAAGAACTGCTTCACGCTTGGCAACCATGATATATTTGGGAATGATATTATTAGTTTGGTGCAAGAATAATGTCGTTTTCTCACATATGTTATTATGTGAGAAAACGACATTATTTTTGCACCAACTTATAGAATAATCTAGAACCTATACTGGCAGAAAAATGGCTGCATAGGGATAGAAAATGAATTCACTAAATATATAAAAATAGAAAGATCTCTCCAAATTTTTTCAACCTTACAATGAAGCAATTTTGAGGAAATTAGAAGTTCTACTAGGATTTCTTTTTGGAGGCCACACTCTTGACAAAATAAGATCTGCTGATGACATAGTGTTCATAGCAGACATGGAAAGGAAACTAAAATAACGTCTGCAGAAGTTACTGAAAGAAAAACAAGAAGAAAGGACTAAACATCAATCTGAAAGTTGATAGAATTCATAGTTGTCTGCAAAAGGAACAACCCAACATATAAGCGTCCTGGGTATGACGATAAACTACATCCGTTTCCTTGTTAAGACGATAAACTACGTTCAACAGAAAGGCCTCTGATAATATGTTTTTGAAAAAATAATGTCAGCTATAAATTTTTGAAAAAATAATATTACCAGCTATACGTTTTTGAAAATATAATGTTGCCAGCTATACATTTTTAAAAAAATAGTATTACCAGCTATACATTTTTGAGAAAAAATATTAGCAGAAATAGATTTTTGACAAAGCAAAAATATTAACAGGAAAAAAAAGTTATCGGCTTTAAATGACCCATTTAGGTTGATATGCTGTAAAATAAAATAAATCAAATCAAACTAACATATGAATTATAAAATGAAGATACCAAAATGAAACAACTACAGATATTTAAATACTTTGGAAGACTTTTTAAAAGAGGGCTATTAGTGCGACAATGAAATCCGAATGCGCATTGATATAGTGAAAGATGCCTTCCAAAAACTATGCAAAACATTAAGAAAGAGTAGAATTTAGAAACAAAAAAGAGTACTGAAGTGTCATGTATTAGCAGTCATCATACACGGCAGTGAATGCAGAACAGTCCCATCACAGATGAAGACGAGATTTGAAGCAACAGAAATATGGTTCTAAAGAAGGGAGCTGAGAATACCATGGACGGAACATGTGAGTAACGATGAAATTTTAGAGAAAATGGAAAAATATTGGATACTTCTACCTAGCATCAAGATGAGGCAGTTGAAATTTCTAGAGCACATAATGATGGTTTGAAAAATGTCATAGTCACAGTACATATTGAAGGCAAGTGTGACAGGGAAAAAATTGCATAACCTACCTAACAAGATTTGTAAAGAGATGGCGGATGAAACTGTAGAATAGATAACATAAGAAAAAGTTTATTAAGGGCAACAAAAGACAGGAATTTGTGAAAAGCCATGATCGCCAACGCCCTGAAGGTATGTGGCAGATAGAAGTAGAAAGAGGAGGAGGAGATGAAGAATTTTACACAAGAAATTGAGTATAAGGCAGGGTAATCGAATCCATTTGTTAACTAAAATAGATTGCTATCCCTTTACAGTATGTCGAACTTTCCGTTCTATTTACGCAGTTTCGCGTTTAAAAAAGACATACATTACTAAAATTACCTCCGTTATTGAAAAGGCTTAAATTTAAAAATCAATTACGATTAATGTATCAAGGAAAATAGTAATCTAGTTGAGTGTTTCCATTCCTTATACAAAAAAAAATATAATGTCAAGTTTTGTCGGCCGATGATGAAGACTTGAAATCCACAGTTCTTTGAGTAGATCCCCCCCCCAACCAAACAGTTTGCAAACCAGTTATGAAATTATGTTTTTTTTTTGGGGGGGGGCTTGTTTTTTTCTTTTCAAAATTAAAGTCATATAGTTTAATATTAACAAATAATATTTGTCCATGTATCAATCGTAGTGAAAGTCATATACAAAATCTTTAAGTTGCAAATGTTTATTTTTTTAAAATATAAAGCATTGGTAATTATTTATTAATTTTTTCAACTTAATAATGATTTCACGCCAACACTTTACTTCCACATAGCTTATAAGAATTCGTCTATATATGGAGCCGATTGATCTCACAATACAAAGGATGACCATAAAGAATTTCTTTACACTAGCTCTATATCATGCACCCCACATAGAAATCCAGGGAGATTATTTATTTTGCTTAGTTTAGTGTCACACGCATTTTTTTTAGATTTGCTTAACGAAAATGTTTATTTGGTTCGGTTAAAATAAAATACAATGTTGTTGAAGATATTAGGTTTATTGAGAAATAAATTTGCAGTTTTATTATACTTCAAAGAGCTTCATAATTTAATTCGCCTAAAACCTTTTTTGAAACATCTTTCAATTCTCACTTAATTTTTTTCAGACAAGAACTGTCCACTTTTTATCACTTGTGGCTTTCATGTTTAAATGAAGTTAGTTTTCTTTAAACACAGGATTCATAAAATCTATTAATGGGCACACGCATAATAAAATTAAAAATACTACAAAGGTGGAACGAATATATGCTAAGTTTAATTCTAAAATCAACGATAAGATCAGCATAGGCCAAAGTGATGAGAAAAAAGGCCACATGAGCAAATACAATAGCAAGGAAATCCTACCAGCCTTGGACGTACCTGGAATCCAATAATTTTACTAAAATGAACTACATAACAGCATTGAAATAACGGAAGACCTCCATACAGTACTAAAGCCATAACACCGGAGGCAATTAAATGCGAAATCAATCGCACTATCATTTTAAGGAGACGAACAATGATTTGTATTTTTACGAAAGAAGTGATCGCATCGAAAATATGACTATGCAAGTTATTTAAAGGTAGAAAATATGTTTAGTTTGTAAGAATCCTTTTGGTGATCAGAATGTCTTACTAATACTAATCTTACTAATTCTTTTAGAATGTAATTAAAAGAATGCTTTCCTTATGTCACCACCAACAAAAATAGAATAAACGTTACTTTTTTGTTGGTGGTGGCATTGTTTTGGTTGGCATTATTTATATTCATTGTAGTATTATTTTGGCAAGATATCATCATTTTACAGTTGAAATAGCTAGATATAACTGTAAGTTCTATGCTAATAGTTACTTCTCTGTCGTTTCTCGCATGTAGAATTATTTTCCAGCTTACGGCTTCCCAGTCAATTTCGATTTTAAAACAATTAAATGCAATGTCAATCGTTATCTTCTGTCTTCTTAATTCCTGTTCTTGTTTTGTTCCTTCGCGTTAATGGTGTTTTTTTTTTTTTATTATCACATTCATTAAATCCCTTGCGTCTTAGGGGCTTTATTGTCTTCCTTGGGATAAAATGATCTTTTAATAAACCAAATACAACTCTTATTTTACTACTTTACAGACCTACAAATAGATCCCTAGAATTATAAGATCAGGAAGAGGCAGATGAAATTTAAGGACCAAACTTAGTAATATTCATAGCTTAATAAGGTAATTCCAATAAAGAGACTGACACAAGATGAAGAGTATGGAGGACTCTGGATGTAATTTACTATGAAATTATTATTAGAAAAATCCGTTTAGTATCAGTTAAAATTAGGTCTGATTTCCTTTGCAAATACGAAGATCGAATGTAAACAACATATGGGGAAGGAACACCAAAACCTTTTCCAATCTCCCGATAAATTGCTGAAAATGATCTTTTGAAAACATATTAGCTTCAAATAATATTTGTTTGCTATGAGATCGATCTTAATAACAAACTTTATAGACGAATCAATACAGGCTACTGTAAAAAAAGATGCACAGATCTACAACACAATTACTAAGAGAAATATACACACGCCAGTAACTAAATGAGAATTTAAACATCTTGTCACCATTCCAGTGAGCTCACCGACTAAAAATATTCGATAACAAAAGAAAACAAAAAAAGATTACCAAATGCCTTCAGGACTAGATTAATCGATTTTTTAATTTTTTTTTTTTTCATCTCTACTAACGTTTTTATTTCAATTTTTATTCTCTTATATGCTATGTCTCTTTGGGATGTGAACAACCAAGTTTCTCAAAAACTTACTTTTCTTTTGTAGAGCTAAGAATATACATCTACTTTCTTTCTCTCCCAGTCTATCTTCTGGCATTCATTTATAAAGCTTGTTAGGTATGTTCTTCTTTGCATCTACTTTGCCTCTTTTCGTTCTGAAGTTTCCAATACCAGGCTATCAACTTTGCTGTCCCTCTTTCAAACGACCAGAAATTCTGTTTTCTTATAATTGATGGCAAGTCATTTCTTTCCTTTTTCCTTTACAACCGTGTCTCGGAGTTCCTGCAACTTTCTTTCTCTGTCTTCTATCAGTACAGTGTATTATTATTATTATTTTTATTAAGACTGTCTGCAGACGAGAAATCCTACTAGGATTACTAATGCTCTTAGGATCGCCTTACTGAGTAGGATTAATATATTGGTTAGATTTGCCTACTTGTTTGGTTCTGACATTCTCCAATTTGTAAACTGCATCTTGGACTTCCATTTTTGCTAACTACGAAGCATTATATTGGTAGTTTGTTCTCTCTTCTGACTTTCATTGATTCCGTTTTTGACAGATATTTTCCATCAACACAGTGGCATCTGTTTATCTGTTTTGTTAAGATTTTGCAGTAGATAATAAACCATGTTAGTACCAGTTCTGTTAGTTTATTCCGTTAGTTGTTACTTACTTTAGAATTCATAAGATATGATCTGGGCAGCTCGAGGTGGTGTAATGGTTAGTGGGCTTGTCTCGCTACGACTGAGTAGTGAGTTCGATGAGGAGGCACGCTGGATAGCGTCTCGGGACGATTTCCAATCGAATCCATTGCATTCACTCACTTAGGAAAGGTATGAATCCTCTTTTCTCCCTGCACCCCACCAGTTGCTACCGTAGAAAGAAACGACAACCTACTGCGAGAAAAAAAATCCACCTCGTCAGTCATATATCGAAAGATACATGATCACCTAAGTGGGTATCACGCATGGCACATTACTGACTAAGCCCCATGATCACGGCCTTCTTTAAGCTACGCTTAGAAAAGCACCATAAGATACTGGTAAGTTTAACTTTGGTTACTAATGGTGATGTAGTCAACTGAATTATTTAGCGTTTGGTTTTAAAATATAACCAAACATTCTTGTTAATAGTTCAAACTATTTAATAATGCTTAGTTATGTCCCTTTATTGTTCTTGAGAAAAATTATATTTAATTCTGTCCATTAATTTTAAAATATTTTTACTCAATACAAGGAGCAAAATTCTGTTAATTTTGAGCGTTAGCAAATGAATTTGTAAAACCTTAACAACAATCGATAATAGATGCATATTATAAATATGTATATAATACAAAAAGTTCGTAGAAGAGATTAAATCGTTGTGATTGGAGAAGCATTCTCACGGGAAGAGACTGTAACTTTGTGGAAAATACTTCCACAAAGTTACGGTCACTTCTCTGATGTTACACTTTTTTCCATAATTTTCCACCTGTGTGAAAGAATCTCTCTGAGTGGAATTTCTTCCATAACAAAAGAATACAAAGGTAATAAGGATTAATCTACTCAGATAATGTGACACGATGGGTCAAAGCTGTAAAAGTTTGGTTGGTTTGGTTTGGTTTGGTTGGGTTCGGTTTGTTTTACGGCATATCAACCTCAAATGCGTTGTTTAATGTCGACAAGATTTTTTTTTTCTTTCCAAAAATGTGTTGTTGGCTTGGTTTGGTTTATTTTACGGCATATCAACCTCAATGGATTATTCTATGCCGACAAGATTTTTACTGTTGGTAATATTTTTTTCCAAAATATATTGCTGGTATTGTTTTCCAAAATGCATTGCTGGTATCAAAACCTATTTTTGCACTTCCATTGTGTTTTGATCCCTTTTGGAGAGTTAACTATTTCCCCACGGCTGGTACTTTGAGAGGTGTTATCTTTCCAGGGCAGGGCAGAACTGGAAACACCAACAAATAAAAGGTGGTTTTACGCTCATGCTGTCGGATGTAATTTATCGCCTTTCCAAGGACGCAGTTGTAGTTAAACGTTACAGCCATCTGCTATGAAAATAGTGATAGAGTAATGATTGGTTAACGTTTTACCGGTAGGAAAGAATTTGTAGTGTGGAAAATGATTCATCACTCAAAAGGTTGCGTAAGCGATTTTGAACTCTATCAGGATAAGTTTTAGTCGAAATATTTGACGATGGTACTAACGTTTTATTTCATGCATTTCCCAAAGTCATTTATTTATAGGTAAACATAAACAGACTTATACAATATTCATTTAGATATCTGTCTATATTTCTGAGATAAGGTATTATGTACTATTGTCCTCATCTTTGTCGCCATATTTATTACAATGTTTCGGCCTTTCGGTATCTGTCTATATTTCTGAGATAAGGTATTATGTACTATTGTCCTCATATTGTCGCCATATTTTTTACAACGTTGTACGCTCCGTCCTTAACCGGGCATTGAACTCACATTCTTTGAGTCCCGTCACTGCATCTAACCAACGCCTTGAGCACATCTGTGTATGTATTTTTGGGTATTAGAAACCTAATGTATTCAACAACCATTTTACCAGTGTTCATATTCAATAGACGGTTAAGGCAGTGGTGACCTTTCAGAGGGGAATTAACAGGAGATAACTGATAACTGACATCCATTAAACATGGCACGTGGAACTAGAACCGTCTACCCCAGTGAGCGAAATAAAGGGAAGAGTTAGACATTACAACTACCTGAAGAAGGCCGGAGCGTACAATGTTCGAAACGTTGTAATATATATGGTGACAAAGATGAGGACAATAGTCCGATTAATGTAAATAATATTCATTTAGATATTTATTTTTATTAAATGTTCGTCCAATACATGACCCAATTGCCACTCAATGTAATGTGTTACGAAATTTCTTCGTTGAATAGATTTAAGTGTAGATTGTATATATTATGCGTTTAAATTCCTTGGGGGACATACTGCCGCAAGAGGGTTAGCAAATGAAGTTTTTGTAAAAGCTTATTAGAAATCGATAAGAGGTGCATATAAAAATGTTTATGATAGAAAACGTTCGCTGAAGAGGTTAAGAGAGTTGTGATTGGGGAAATATTCGCAATGGAATATTTTACAATGTTACAGTTTATATAACAAGCCAGTTTTTTTAAGTGAGTAGGCTGTTAGCCTACTACACAATCCCTAAAACTAGAAGATCAGGTTTAAGATTCAGAGTTGTTCTACTCCTGGAAAACTTGCTATCCAACGCTATATTTCTCCTTCAAGCTATTTACCCAAAGCTGGAGGTGAAGAAGTAGAAAATTCATACCTTTTGCCAAGGCTATTAGCAAGTAAGTGAATGTAATGGATTCTACTGGAATTCGAACCCGGCTCTACGATTTCTCAATCCGAGCCGCTATCCATTACTCTACCATGCATCCAAGTGCATATTATAAGGATAATTAACAGATGGTCCTTGAGGTGATGAATTTAAGTTTTTAGTTCAGTAAAACATCCATCTGTTTTAAAGGAACTTCCTCCTTACCAATGGAATACAGAGAGAACGAGATCGTTCATCCAAGTGTATACGGCATGTCGGATCTTAGCTGTGATGATATAAACAGATTCGTTTTCATAGGCATTATGACGCTCCAACTATTTTTCTGTGTGATCTTTTCTTCTGCACAACAGTTCTAGACATTATATATTTTCATCAGTTATCCATAGAGCTGATAGGCATTCCTTGTTCAATAGAAAAATCTTTGTGCTTCCTACTGTCTTTTTTATTTCTGTCTATTTGTGAGGCATTCTGGGGTATTTAAATAGTTAATCTGCGTTCAATGCCCTAATGTCCTCTGTTTTCAGTCATGGAAATACTTCCATACGTTATAATCATATTGCCACACTATTAACCCAAGACATGATATTATGATCTTTTCGTTGAAATTTTATCCCAAACCATTTACATTATGACAGATTTTTTTTTTTTTACAATTATCTTCATGTTGAAATTTCTGTTTAATATTTCTAATATAAAAATAAAATAAAATAAAGTATACATTTGGCATATTAACTTTTCTTTTCAAAGAGAAGTTAAACTGTGATTGAAATATCAAAACCAAAAAACGTTATGGCAGTTTATAGAGAATATATTCTCAAATTTCCAACGTGTTAAAATCCATTTTCCATGTTTTGAGTGGGTTTGGTTTGGTTTGGTTTGTTTGACGGCATATCAACCTCAATGGGTAATTTAATGCCGACGAGATTTTTATTGCTAGTAATATTTCTTTTTCCAAAATTATATTGCTGTTAATATATCTTTTTCAAAAATGTATTGCTGGTATTAAAACCTATTTTTATATTTTCATAGTGCTTTGACCCCAGTTTTGGCGTTAACTATTTTCCCATAGATGTGACACTAACAGGTCATGATGGACTTGGGAACACCAGAAAAACCTCCTGATGATAGGCCTTAATGTCGGATGCAGTTTATCGTCTCACCCACGACGTGGATGTACTTTATCGTCTTACCCATTACAGGATTTGAGTGGGAGATTTTTCCACTAATTCTCTACTCTCAGACTATCAATTCATATCGATCACATTGATCTTTATTTTAATCAAGGTCTTGTAAACAAACAACGTTATACGAGCAGAAGTAAGCTACCAAATTCAAGTTTATTTTATATTTAAATAAAACGTTGAAAATAATATTTGTAAACTTCTTTAGATGACTTCCTTTCATGAATGGCTTCCACATAAAACAAACGGTGGCGAGATTCTGCACAATAACGAATGCAAGAGAGCGTGAAACACACGAAATGAATCTTTCTGAGATGAGGTATTATGCACACTATTTACATTATTCGGACTATTGTCCTCATCTTTGTCGCCATATTTATTACAACGTTTAGGCCGTTGTACTCTTCGGCCTTCTTCAGAGGGTTGGAATTTCGAACTGAACCCTTTATTTCGATCATTGGGGTAGACTGTTCTAGTTCCACGTGTCATGTAAAATGGATATCAGTTATCAGTTATCACCTGTTAATTCCTCTCTCCAAGTTCTATACTGCCTTAACCAGGTATTGAACTCACAGCGGACGATCCCTTTCTTTACGCTGTTTGGATGGTGGAAGTTGAAATTGAGGTACTATCCAGTGAATGTCGGTTTACGGTATACAGCCTTGAACCCATGCTCTGTTCGAGTTATTAGAAAATCCAGGAATAGGAGTGTGTTGTTACTCTCTTTCTCCGTCGTGAATTGTATCGAAGATCTTATTGCGTTCACATGGCACAGAAGAAACTGAACATCGTCTGATCGTCCGCTGCTTACGATACCGAGCAAAAGTCATAAATGGCGACCCAGAGACATTAGATGAAGAATTGGTCATTATAAGTATTACCATACAACATAACAACTACCCTGGGTACATGGCAGCTGTCCCAAAAAACTGGGATAGGCGGGTACAAGAGGAGGACAACAACACTCAGAAAACAGTCTGCCTGTCTTATGTGAAGGGGTTATCAGACAAAATACAAAGGATCTGCGGTCCATATAACATCAGGACAACCTTAAAAAGCTTGACGACACTTCGCAGATATCTCTCCCGAGTAAGACAAGAACATGACTAAAGACTGTGTGTACACTATCCTGTGCAGCTGCGGAAAGAAATATAAAGGGGAGTCAGGTCGCACCCTTAGGGTAAGGCTTCAAGAAAACCAGAAAGTTGTAAAGCAAGGGGAAGTTGAAAAATCAGGCGTGGCTGACCATATATGGAGAGAAAAGGGAGACCAGAGCCCTATGTGGAATCAGGTTGAGATCATAGACAAGGAACACCATTGGAAAATTCGTAAACTTAATGAATCAGCATATATGCTAGGCCACAAATTCTCCTGAGCCGACCAAGCATAGAAATGAAGACAATACGGGAATCTGTAATAAGGAGTGCCAGAGAAAAGCGAAAATAACAAAGAAATTGCAATATGAGCTCTGATAAAAACATGGATATTAACATCAAAAAATTGCAATATAAGCACTGGTAAAAGATATTTGATGAGACATTAAGTTTATAATACGAAGAAATTCATACCCAGTGGATAAAGGCGTTAGTTAGATCCAGTGACAGGATCCAAAGAGTGTGAGTTCAATACCCGTTTAAGGCAGTGGAGAACTTGGAGAGGGGAATTAACAGGAGATAACTGACATCCATTAAACAGTCTACTCCAGTGAGTGAAATAAAGTGTTCATTTCGACATTCCTGAAGAAGGGCGCAGCGTACAACCTTCGAAACGTTGTAATAAATATGACGACAAAAACGAGTACAATAGTCCGAATAATGTAAATAATGCAAACGATGAAGGGTAACGATTCAGCACAATGACGAATGCAAGAGAGCGTGGATCACCCGAAATGAATCACTAACTTTGTCAAGTTGATACTTCATCCAAAGAATGTTGTTTTTCATTTTGTGGGTGTTATAAATAACCAAGAGTAGTTTCCTCTTGTTTTTACACTCCTCTTTGAGAGAGCAATTTCTGTTTACTGGGACTATAAAAGGACACTATACGCGAACCTTTTATTCTCGGTTGAATAAAGCTTTCTTAAAGCCCACACCTGCGTACTTATAACATTACGGTGGGTTTAAGAGTTATCTACTATGATCTTTCCCCGGAAAACCAAACGCTTGATTCAAATAAATATTGTTGCTAATTAGCCTAACTGAAAATAAAAATTAACTTAAAAGGTGGATAATAAGCAAAATGTTTATTTTTCATACAGACAACAAAAGTCTGTACAATTATTTTCTAAATGAAAAGTATTTTAGAATTTAGCTAGGAAATGATTTAGTCATCCACTTTATTCAACAAAAATTTAAATTACTATTGACTTTTTATTTCACAGAAACCACTTTAAAGAAAATAATTTCAATTACTTGGAAAAAACTAGACAATTAATTTAATTAGTTATTTGTCTAGAAATAGAAACAATTAGTAATGGTAACATCAGCGGTTTTCTTATAAGCAAAGATTCGGCATTCATTAATCAAGAAGCCAGTGCTATTTCTGGTGCTAATTTATAAAATCTTTCTCTTAAAAGAAGTAATAAAAAATGTGTTTCTCAAGTCCAATATTTGTTACCGCCCTTTTCATTACTGATGGCAGCTTACTTCATAAACTTCAGGTTGATATGCCATAAAACAAAACAAACCAAAACAGAACTGACTGAACTCGAGATACCTGGTCAGGACCGATAATAGTAAGGACCCTTCTTTTTTTTATCTGAGGATTTTGACACGTAGAACTGGAGCACCAGAACAGATACGGCAATAACCTCACCTTTTTTATTATTCCATTATTTTATCTGTAGATACATGGGATATCCATTTTAGTTGTTACCGTTTTTTAAAGTCCTCTAGTAATATGATTTCTGTTATTCTATAGCGTCAGCCTACAAGGTTAGAAGAAGGGTGATCCTAGCGAAAATTTGGCGGCTTCATTTGCTCGTTAGCATTTTTAACCGTTGATCTGAGAAATCGGCTCTATACAGCTAAGGGTGTAGATATGTTTGAACGATTTTGACGCTATCGATCTGGCGTGTCTATGTAAAAACAGGAGACGAGTTTTTAGTTTAAATTTTGATTTTGTAGCAACTTGCGGTATTTGGCGAAACTAGAGTAGCGTATTTTATCTTGTTTCTTTTTATCTTATACAAAATATTTTAGAACTGATCCATACGCCAAGCTATTTGATGTTTTCAGAATTCACTAATTCCACAGCCTGATTTTAGGAATGATTCAGGGTTGGTGAAATCATTGCTTTAATTCAAATTGCAGGTCTTAGTTTCCGTTTAGGATATATTTATCTTGAGCTCATTTATCTTGCATCAATCGGTAGGTGATTTTATTTTTTTTCTTCAAGATTAGTTTATCTGGTTGATTTTGTTTTACGGCATATTAACCTGGATTTTTTATTGCTGGTAATATTTTGTTTTGTCAAAAATCTGTTTCTGGTAATATTTTTCCTTCAAAATTGTATTGCTGGTAATATTTTTTTTCAAAAACCTATTGCTGGTAATAGTTAACTATTTGCCCATAGCTGGGACTCTAACAGGTGCTACCAACCCGGGTCAGTGTGGACCGGGGAACACCAGCAATTAAATGGTGGCTCCATGCTCCTCAAAACCTCCTGATCGGAGGCCTTGCTGTTGGATTCTTCACTGAAACTATTGTCGATTATTATTTAAATAAACCAAAAAAAATCGCCGCGGATTTACGTGTTGTTAAATTAGGAACATATATATATATATATATATATATATATATATATATATATATATATATATATATATATATATACAACATGTATATGTATTAAACAACAAAATTTACAATGGACAAAGACATCAACATTTGTGTTTGTGCTTGAACGTAAAGGATTTGTATTTTGATGAATGTTCGTATGTACGTGGATGTGTGTTTCATGGCGCTTTTCCCACAAGTGGGTAAAACGCAGATCTTTCGAGAGATCACATTTTGTCAATGTGTCCGCTGAAATGCAAAGTAAAAAGAAAACGAAGCAAGAAATCACCTCGCATTTATAGTGTATGATGAGCGTACCCTAGTAGACAATTAGGAAATCAAGGAGGAGTTAACTCCGACATTCTTTCTCCATCAATATATTTTATTAAATCGAGATAATTTATTTTCGGATTAAAAAGGCCAATAAAGTCGAGTGCTATTCAATAAGGATCTACCTGAAATTTGTCCGACATATCGGACGTTATTAATGTTAAAAGGACCCGCTATATTGTACGGAGAAATAACAAGTAGATTTTAAGGGGACATTTTGAACTGACGAGTTTCATCGGGGTCGTCATTCATTTGCCTTCATTTTTTCTATCTTGTTAGTAACAGCTTACAATCATGTAGCACTGAAACACCGCTTCTCGTAGAATCTTTAAATTTAAGTAACTTTGAGTCTAGTGAGTTTTGCGCTCAGGGAATACTGCGCGACAGAGCTAGCAAGCCGGCTATGGATAAAATTTCGATACTAGTAAGAGACCTCGATATGTGGAAGTGCTACTGGAAATACCTATCTGTAGTTTGGATGGTGGTGAGTGACGGTGTCAATTGCATAAGCTCACTCGCAAGAAATTTTGCATCTGCTATAATAAGTTTTTTATTCATCACAACTAATGTATATGGATACAATGTAAACGGTTTATGATCGAAATTCACGCACGAGCAAACACGAAACGGTGTGACTCACACGATAACTTTCTTTTGTCATAAATATCGGTTAAACTTTGATCTTGCTTCTATTATGGATACGTTTTTTTATAATGGAAATTCATTGATATTGTTTTTGTGGGGTCGCAGCTAACAGAAAAAAATTCACGTTAACTTGCTGATTCGTTATATCAGGTCATCCCTTAAGTTCTGTCCGAATTTTAACTTTTTTTAAAATGAACTAAATTTAAAGAGTATTTTTAATGTCTAATGGAGCTGAACATTATTTTTTATCTTTAGATGCATTTAAACGGATCAAATTTTATTTCAGGGAACAACAAAATTAAATTTTGTTTGATTAAAACCCTGCTAACATGGAAGTACCCAAGAATTCTTTGAGGCACATAATGCTTTATGAATTCAAGAAAGGAAACTCAGCAGCCGAAGCGGCTAGAAACATTCACTCGATTTATTGAGAGAAATGTGTGAATGAAAGAACTTGCAGAAAATGGCTTGCAAAATTCAGAGATGGAGATTTCACCCTTGAAGATAAAGATCGAACCGGACGTCCAGTTGAGTTTGATGAAAAGCTTCTTGAAGCAGCCCTTGAATAAAATCCTGCTTTATCAGTTGAGGAATTGGAGGTGGTTCTCAGTTCAAACCATACAACTGTTCATCGTCATCTTCAACAACTTGGAAAAGTTCCTATGAATTGAAAACAACCTCAAATCCTGAGATGACATCTGCTCTTCTCTCCATTCTCGCCAACTTGTTTCACCTTTCTTGGATAGACTTGTGACTGGCAACGAAAAATGGATTTTTTATCGAAATGTTAAGCGTCTTAGACAGTGGCTTGGTAAAGGGGAAGGACCCCAGCTACAGCCGAGAAGGGAACATCATGAGCAAAATGTTCTTCTGTCAATCTGGTGGGATCAACAAGGAATAATCCACTTTGAATTCTTACCACGTAATGCAACAATTAATGCTCAAATATACTGTCAGCAATTAGAGCGTTTGAACCAAGCTTTGAGGAAAAAAAGACCTGCTCTAGTGAATCGAAAAGAGAAGATCTTTCATCAAGACAATGCGCGACCCAAGTCAGCAAGAATCACGTCACAAAAGATCGAAAAACTTGGTTGGGAGAAAATTTCTCATCCACCTTATTCTCCCGATCTTGCTCCTTCAGACTACCATTTGTTTCGTAGCTTACAGAATCATTTTGAAGAAACAGCTTTTGTAACACAGGAAGAGGTTAAAACTGATATTTGTGAATTCTTCGAATCAAAGCCTAAAGAATTTTACAGTAATGGAATTAGCAAGCTTGTTAATAGATGGAAGGAAGTCATAGATAATCAGGGAAAATACATTGTTGATTGAATCTGTAATTAAATGTAACATTTGGTCACTTGTTTTCTTTATTCAAAATTTGGACAGAACTTATGGGATGACTTGATATTTGGGTTGGGCGATATGGGATGTTATAACGACATTAAAGTAACAATGAAATAAACTTTTCCTGCCTCCAACTAACCGCACATCCCCAATGTTATGACAACATTATGGTAACGTATCAATGTAATGTAGCCCGAAAAAGTATTGTGGAGTCCTCACTTTTAAGAATCTATGTCAGACTCTTCCGCCCAAAGTTTAGTAGGAGACAAGGAACAGTGAACAGTCGAATAGATTGAACGCTAGTTAATTCGATACACATTCACTCGTCGTGTAATACTGTCCTCGTATACTTTGTGTTGACAAACCTGTTTTTTGTTATTACTTAATTATTTACTTGGTCACAACAAAAACTTAGCTTTAGTAACTTATAATCTCAGAATAATTATTCTTCGTCTAACAATATGTAGAGTTATAAATATTTATTTTTGAAAATTTAGTTGAGAATCCTTATATATATATATATATATATATATATATATATATATATATATATATGACGAATGCCCGTAGGAAATATTCCCTGGAATTTATTATCCCTTTTTTATTGATATAAAGTACAATTGACAACTGCTCTCGAAAGTGATCCGCAGTCAGTTGTTAACTGGGAAAAGGAATGGCCTGTACCTTTTTAACGCATTCATATCATCATGGCTTAGCCTAGGGGTCCCGAAACTTTTTTCACAGAGGGCCAGATAACTGACACAATGACGGGCGTGGTCCGGATAACCATTCTGTTCAATTCAATACACCGAATGCACAAAAAGTAGACAACAAATATACTTATTTACTAAAAAGTTATCTAAGAGAGCGACAATAGTAACAAGAAAAGTTATTAGGTTGGTGCAAAAATAATGTCGTTTACTCACATGTTAACATATGTGAGAAAACGACATTATTTTTGCACCAACCTAATATTTCTCACCAAGTAAACACATATATGAATCTCACATACTAAGGAGCATAAAAAGTTAGCGAGATTTGTAAAACTGGCGTTTGTCTTTTAAGATATCTCTATCTATAAAAGGCAGGATGTATGTGTGTGTGTGTGTGTGTGTGTGTGCGTGTGTGTGTGTGTAACGAATGCACGGTCGCAATTTTCCACGGATTTGCACCAAAATTTACATGCACATGCTCCAAGTTAGCGGATAGGCCAAGACCGGCTTTGCATTTCCAAACTCCCATCGATAGTGGAAATAATCGATTTTTCATATTTCTACGGCAGTTTTCATGTAGTTTTCGACCAATTTCTACTGACCAGAATGAGAGCCTATAGCTGTCTGCCACGAATAGGCAGAAAGATTCTACTGGCCAGCGTGAGAGCCAACATCTGACTGACACGAATTTTAACTAGCATGCAAAAAAATCGATAGCTGCATTCGTCACAAGTCGGAAAAATTTAAATCTGCATGGTACTTTAATCCAATTGGCTCATTCGCTTGCTTAAACTCAACGTTGATTCTGATTCCGCAGAACTGGGTTGGATGTGAAAAAGTTTTTGGCATTTTAATTTATTTTGATTCTTTGATAATTCCATATAAATAATTCTATTTTAGTTCATATGTGGCACAGTGAAGCGGTGGGCCGTATGAACTGACGTCAGAAGTTTGGTGACCCCCGGCTTAGCCAAACCTCCAGAAGAACATACCATTGCATCATCTTGGTTTCACATTTTCGATTGACATGAATTGGGACGATTATATTGGGTCAATTGGTATGTCAACTGCTAAGAAAGTTGGCTCACTCTGTCGTGCGGGACAATTTTTACTCGTCAGAATCTAAATTTATAATTCTACGATTCGTCCGTCCATTGGATATTATGGTCGTGTCTGTTCTGGTGCTCCAGTTATACATCTCAAGAACCTCGGCCAAACGAAAAGAAGGGTCTAAAATGTTGTCGGTCCTGACCTGATATCTCAACTTCAGTCAGATTTGGTTTGGTTTGCTTTGTTTTACGGCATATCACCCTGAATTATACTTACCTTTCTCTCAGTCTGAGCCTCTTGCTTTTATACTTTGAAGATGACTCTAATTACTGACAGTCATCGGCCGAAATAAATGTCCAGTATCGAGTTGCTTTAAATTTAACATGAAGACCAGGTGCCGCAAGTTTAAGTTTGGATATGCAGGTTGTGCAAGTTCCAATTCCATTTGGGTTCGACATATATATATATATATATATATATATATATATATATATATATATATATATATGTATATATTCACTATTATAATCTTTACTTTTCCAACCTTGATAGAATTCACAATTGTTGACATGTTCTTGTGAAAGATGACTTATTTTCCTACTCTGCAATGTCATTCCTGTAGATGAAACGTGGCGAACTACAGTTATTCAACTTTCTTAGCAGTTGACATACCATGGCAAACATTCAGATTAATCCGATTCTATTGTCCAGTGTTTTTACCTTTATAATTGCTTCTACCGTAACTTAATTCATCTTTTCATGAAGTGGAAAGACTATATTAAATCAATAAGAAACTTGCTTCACTGTATCGTGCTAGACAATTTTTCTCGTAAAAGTCTATCTTACATATTTATAAGTCTGCTACTCGTCCTTGCTTTGAATATACCTGTCACAACTTCTCTGGTGTTCCTGCTATATATTTAGAGATTCTTGATAAAACCAGATTAGAATCTGCAATGTTGTTGGCCCTAATTTGGTATCTCGGCTTTAGTCTCCTTCCCATCGCCGCAATGTATCTTTCCTGTTCATTTTCTATAAATATTTTCAGAGTAATTGTTCTGTAACTTTCCGTTATGGCACCTAGACTTTGTGAATGTAAGCGCCGTGTTAGATTGGCATCAAGGTCACATCATTTTACAGTAAATATGGCTAGATGTAACCGTAAGTTCTATGCTAAAAGTTTCTTTTCTCGCAATTCTCGGTTGTCTTGCGACGTCTTTCTTCTCAGTCAATTTTGATCTTCAAAAATTTAAGCGCAATGTCAGTCATTATCTTCTGTCTTCTTAAATCCTGTTCTTTTATTGTCCTTTCTCCTAAATAGTAGATCCTTTGCGTCCTAGCGACTTTATTTTCATTCTTGGGGTGAAATTATTAAAAAGATCCCTTTCTGCTCCAATGGTAAATAAAACTTTACAGCTTTTTTCCAAATACTGCCACGTTCTGGGACAGTCTCCCGCTTTAGTGCTTTCCCAAATACTTCAATCTTAGCAGCGTCAAGTCAAGGATCAATCATTATCTACCCTCCTTATCCTTATAATATTCATTTCCTTATAACATGTCTTTTTATCACACACTTTATTCAAGAATCTTCTGCCTTGAGTGTCTCTTGAACCTTTTATGGGATCGTCATCCCAATATACGCATAACAGATACACTTTTATATGGAATTCGTAAGTAATACAAAGTTTATAAAAAGGCTGAAAAAAGTCACTGAATTACCGCTGAACAATACAGCCAACGAAAATATCTTTTTATTCGTAGAAAAAATAAAATAAAATAAGAGCTTGTCTATTAAGTTTAAAGCTTGCCAGGAATTTGACGTTACGTGCCGTGCGTAGGGAATCTTCACAAGCTGGCAATTGATAGAGTGAAAAGTCAATCTCAGAACTGTCAACTTGGCTATCACACCCCGTAAATCAGTTAACGCTGACACGAAATCAATATTTTCAGTGGCAAAAAAGGATCATTACATTTGATAACTGCTACGCTTGACGCATAATTATCCTAGGATCGTTCTGCCAACTGGGTTTATTTCTTTGGGGACGATATTTTCCGGAAAAAAAGATAGCTAAGGGTGAAAATGAAATATAACATGCTAAATTTTAATCTTTCAAAGGTTAAATTGGCAAATTATTAGAATTAATATTAAGAAATCTGTATTTTAGTATTATTCGTAAAAAATCAATTTTCTCTTAGAATTCTGCTATGAAAAGCATTGAGAAGAAGGATAATACAATTCAGAACTCATGGAACGTTCTAAAACCTAAAAGATAAAGGGATTTTAACAGTGCGTCTAACGTGTTGCTTGGCAAATAAAACACGCAGACCAATTCGTTCGAGTTGTCTGTTCGAGTCTCAATGGCTAAGTAATTTGATACTGTACTAAGCTAAGTCCTAAAGACTTTCAGAGGTACAAAATCTAATAATTGCAAAATGAAAGCATCAAACTGAAATGAAACTAAAAAGGAAAACAAGAAATGTTAGTTCAATATGAACGATAGCAATAATATTGAGGCAAAGTGGAGTAATGGTTAGCGTCTCGGATAGAAGAATCAGAGGGCCGAGATCGAATACCTGTCGAATCCATTACATTCACTTACTTCTTGGGGAATATATGAATTCTCTCTCTATAGATAGATAGATAATGTCCGCCATGTGTATTGTCTTGTGACACTATAAAGGGTCACTGATGTTAATTGAAAGGAATTTGTTACTGTTGTGAGTCTAGGGGTTTGGAATTAGGATTAAAAAGTTTCATGCGCAAATCCTCGTATTTTGGAATTAATAATTGGAGGTTTGGAATTGTTAAAAAATGTTTAACAAGAAAACGTTAAATTGAGAAGCAGGAATATAAATACCAAACTAGAATTGTTTTTCTTTCTGATAAAAAAAAAAACGCACAGAGGACCGAGTTTAAGTAAAACCAAAAACATCAACAATGGCATTTGGAATTGGGTCGAATTTTACTAATCGACAAACAATGAGAATTCATTGGTATTCGACAGACCAAATGAAATTCCTTAGAAATAATTTTCAAAAACTGCTAACGGAAAAAATTATGGTCGAGAAATGTGGAAATAAAGTTTATTTTTTTTAAATAAGAGACAGCTTTGTTTAGAGTCGATGTCATATATCCAGAACTGGAGAAAATAATTGAGGAATAGGTAATGAGCTTTGAGGGGGGTAGTGAGAATTAGCTGAAATGCATATAAGGCGAACGATCGGGTGAAACCGAGAGTAGGATCTGCTGTTGGAGATGGCTGAGACGAACCAACAGGGAACGAAATAGCTGTTGAGCCCCACGTAAACTACCGCCGAGAGTGTCCGACCAAACATCTCTAAGTTTCAAAAGCAAGCGATACAGTGCCAACGATTATATAAACCGATTGAAAGTAAACCTAGCAGAATTCGTTATTTGTATTTCTGATTTCACCAGTGGAAGCTTTCTTGTCCTTTTCCGATTCCGCAAACTCGATTCAGAGCCTAGGTGTGATCAAAGAACACAACGTGCGACAGAAGAAGAATGAAGGAACGAAGCAAAAAGCAGATAATTATCAGTTGACCGGCGCCAGTACTGACCAGTGTGGGAACAGCCCACGACTAAACCGGGCCGAGGGTGTTATATTCTTTTTATATATATTAATTAATTTTGAAATTATACACACCCACACACACCGACATACAAGTACGCGCATGCCCATATACGCACGCCCGCAGACGTGCGCATGCACATATATATATATATATATATATATATATATATATATATATATATATATATATATATATATATATATATATATATATATATATATATATATTCATATACGTTACTCGACTAGCCCCATCCAAGTCCATGTACACATTTTGAAGGGTCGAATGCAGAGACCTCGTAAACTATGTCCCACAGGGTCCCCAAACGATCCTCCGCAGTTTTTGAATCCAGAGTTGTCCTTCTCCTAGACCAGTTGCCATCCAAGGCTATAGTACCTAGTCTGTCCTGCTATTTACCCATACCTGCAGGGAGAAGAAGAGGATTCACACCTTTTCCAAGGGTAACCGAATCCCAAAAATGGACTCAGCTGGAATTTGAACTCGGCTTTCCGATTCCTCAATCCAAGCCGCTATCCATTACTCCACCGTGGCCGCCATAAATAGACAAAATTTGTATTCATTACCATTCATGATAAAAATTTAAAGAAAAAAAATGAAACACAAGATAGCTAACCGGTCTCGAACTTCGCTCAACGGAGCTAAATTGAGTTTAATAAATATGTATTAGGTTGGTGCAAAAATAATGTCGTTTTATCACATATGTTACTATATGAGAAAACGACATTATTTTTGCACCAACCTAATAATTATCAATAAAAGATGGAAAACGGAAGGAAAATAAAATTCTTAAATGCAAATTAATTGGAGGCTCAGTACAAAATACTTCTGATGGCATAACGAAGGTCTCAAGGATAAAAATATGTCCTCCAATATTTTCAAGAGGTAACTTGAGTGAGGACGGTAAACGAGTCAACACTGTAATTAGCGTTATAATTATGGTTATTTATTAGGTGGTCCCCGATGGAATACCCGTATGTGTTGGTCAGAATGTCTGACGGAGAATACTTAAGATTTCAGATTTTTGTTGATACCGGTTATTTTATTCTGACATCCAGTAATTGAGTCTAGCATGAAACAGCCTGTCGCCTCTAAGTGTTGACTTCAATGTTCACTTTTTATATTTACATACGCTCTTTCTGATATTGAGCACTTTCTCTCATAAATATAGCACACCTTATATATATATATATGTACATGACGTATTTTAAATGATCAGTAAATGTGCTACGTATTAATGAATTCCATAGTCTTAATGCTACTCTTGTCATCTGAACTGCCTCGTAAGAAATAATTAGTTTGAACTTTTATCTCTTATATATTGCAGCTGTCATTCTTTATACGATTTTCAAAATCTGGTTGACTTGAAATCGTTAGCTTCCAGGAATTTATTGGTCGACGTGTTATTTTAAGCGTAAAATATATTTGATATTATTTCTAATTATTATTAACGATCCCAAGAGCGAACCGGTCTGGATTTCTAACTCCTGTAGGGCCACCAATGTCAGTAAAATCGAAGGGGAAGAACAAGACTGAATGTGACATACCTCCGAAGACACAAGTGGTAAAGTAGGCAAAGATCTACACGATTTCAACGGCCAAACGAGTCGAAGAGGGCAACAAAGGCGCACCATGTCAGTCCAATTAGCCGATAACTTGATGCAACCAGGTTTGGCAGATCTCGCCTTTAAGGTGCAAGCGGTGATAGAAACGTGTTGAGGCGCTTCTCACCAAGCGGCTGGGGTTTTCTCCGTCGCGTAGAGTTGTCCACCAAAATCAAATTCACGGCAACGGTCAGAACAAATTATCTTTGATTCATAGCCAAGGGGATAAAAATAGAATCGGGATAGAAGATGACAATCCTGATCCTCGGTTGCGCGAAGGTGTCGACTACTATATATATATATATATATATATATATATATATATATATATATATATATATATATTGTGTGTGTGTTTGTGTTTAGGCAGCATCTTTTCATTGATACACGTTTCATTAAATATTATAGACAAGTGTTGTCTATTTTATGCAAAATTTTTTCGTAATATCTGATAAGTTTAATAACATTATCGTTAAATGAAGAAAGAAATTGACAATATTGATCCATATTTTTTTAATAGAATCTAACCTTTCGGCTTAAGCCATTATCAAAGATGTCAATTACAACATATTAAACAATATACGGACAAGACAGTGATGATAGTCTGTCAATGTTTACATAGATGATTTCTAAGCAAAAAGAAAATCATCTATGTATAGCAGTCATACCTTGACTGGATTCTTAAACTACTTACGTTCCAGTCTACACACATTTCTCTAGCGTTTACACGGTGATTGATCTTTTTTAATCCAAGCAAACTGTTTTTTTTAATCCAAGCAAACTCTTTCTCACAGACGAAACGTCACAAGATTATTGGTAATCTATCACAATTTGGATGGACATTTTTCAGACGAGATACATTCCCAAATTTCTGCATTTCAGACCTTTAAATCTAGGATACACCATGCCACCTACACAGAGTCGAATCATCCTACTTCACCTCGAATACCATTGACATGCACATAATTTCTTCACTTAAACACCATTAATCAGCTTCTGATCGGTTTGAATGAACATTTAGTACTTTGTTTCTTGTAATCTTAGACGAGAATCTCACCACTAAGTATTGCGCTAAGGCAGGCATAAAAATTAGAATCCTCCTGGGCTTTAAAGAGACTGATTAAATAATTAATTGATTGACTTGTTTTACGGCTTATCAACCTTTCGTGGGTTATTTTTAGCCATAAGATATTTTTAGATTGTATGCATTTTTGGGAGATAATAACGGTAAATCCTAATATTATTCTACTAATTAACCCATAGATAGAGGAGAAGGAGCGGATTCATACCTTTCCTAAAGTTATTTACACTTAAGTGAATTTAACAAACCTGACTGGAATTGAAACTCTGATCTGGGATTTCCAATTTCGATCCCTTATCTACTACACCACCAGCATTTCCAAGCTTATCTGTGCACGGCTCTTTCCATCTTCCTTTTCATTATCTGTGAAAGGCTATGAATATTCAACAAGAATTTTCTCCTGTTGACATGCTCTGAAATCCAGCTTTTTCATTCCCTTAATTTACCTGACCTCACAAAGCTGGAGAGCCCTGTATATTCTTCTACCTGACCCGTAGTTCGGGGGGGGGGATTGATTATTGCCTTTTATAACCGCATTTGAGTGAAGGTAACGCAAAGTTTCCACCGGAAATTGAACTCAGCTTGTTTTTTCTATTTATTGTGCTCATGACACACCCACCTTCCCAATGTTATTACTGTTTTCTCTTGTATATCACGTAAACTCTGAGACAAGACGAAAGAAAAAAAAATCTCATAAAGTTCAAAAATCTCTATATATCGATTTTTCTAGCTACCATTCTCTGTTAGAAACAGGTTTAGAAGTTAAAACTTCAATAATGATATTAAAGAATTTCGCTCTCTTTAACATCGTAATAACTTGTAGAAATCCCTTGCTCTTAGAGACTAAATATTCAAGTCTTTTAAAAATGGTGGAATGACCTTAGCTTTGTAAATATGCACTTGGGAGATAGAAATTTATATTTATTCAGAATTGGATACAGCCTTTTTAGGGCGATAAATAAAGACGCAAAGAGTGGCGTTGAGCTAAACAAATATATTCACAGAAACAGTAATACAAACATATACAAACGAGAGTGTTACAGCGAGAATGTTCGGTTCGACTGTCGTAGCTGACTGTTGGCAACTTCCCTCGCCAAAAGGCAGTACCTGATCCTATTTATAGCTGTCAGAGTCCATGCGTGCGTGGGCAAATTACCATAACAGATAGTATCAAAGAAATATCCATAATTTTTATCCTTTTGTCTTTGACATTCTTCCCTTTTTTCACCGCTTGATATATCCAAATAGCTATAGATTCTAACGAAGCTTATTGAAACAATATCAGTATATTGTTACTCATTGCAAAAAGAAGGAAGAACATATTTTGTAGGATGCCTTTAAAGAATAGTCGGGTCCCCTTCTGCTTTTCCTTCTTTTATGTGTCGTTTCTTTTCAGGAATAAATGACCATTGCTCTCCACAGCTTCCTGTACTTTGCCTTCCTTAGGAAGCTTTCTAATTTTGCTCTCCCTCCTTACCCCTGTTCTGCCAACCATTTACACAAACACATTAATAGGTCCTTCGCTGCTTTGTTCTACTCATACTGACCTTTATTTAAAAAAGACTTTATTTCAATACAATTTTATATCCATAGGCATACCATATTAAAACACACCCAAACTTTTCCGTCTTGGGTAAGACGATAAACTACATCCGCGTCCTGATTAAGACTATAAACCACAGAAACAGCAAGCCTCTGATCAGGAGGTTTTGAGGAGCGTGAAACCAACTCTTTACCCGGACTGGTAACACTTGTTAGGGTGAAGCTAAGTGCAAATAGCTGTCCCCCAAACTTTGGTCAAAACACTATGAAAGCGTAAAAACAGGTATTAATACCAGCTATGAAATTTTGTAAAAGCTTATTTCCAGCAATTAATTTTTTCAGAAAATAATATTACCAGACCAAACCAAAGCAAACTTTATTTTCTACCCAATACTAGAAAATATTCCAAACATGCGATAAACATTCCACAGTAGAATCGATTCCCGTTTGAGTCAAAGTGTCTATTGATTAAGAAATTAACATCTCCAAGTTCAATTTTTGACTAACCAAAGTAAACTAAAATCTTATTTTTCTCGAGCCTACGTTCGGAAAATATTTCTCATAAAGACCCACAGATTTTAAGCAGAGACCAAGCCGAACACAAGAACAAGTGATGTTCCGTGGCTACACAGCTTTTACTTCCCCGAGCTCATTCTGAAAGTGACATTTGTCGGCAACTTCAAATGTACAATCTCCACAAGCAACAACAACAAAGAATTTTCGCTAAAGATGAAAGATTTTTTTTTAACCACAGCTTTGTTCCGTGAACAAAATATTTAAAAGGCTTGTCTAAACTTCAGGCTTTTCGGTGTACTAATTACCCAAATATTTTAACTCTACGAAAGATCATTTTTAATGTTTGTTTTACCTGTTTTTAATGTACGTATATAGATCTATCTATAATTCGATGCAGTCCACGCCTGACAAGTACAAAAATTAAACAAACTAAAAGATCAGAAGTTAACGTATAAGGTCCATAACCCCGCCCTAGTGAAGGAAGTAACCAATATCAGTCAACATCAGCTGAGTGCCTCTGAGGGGTCATTATTGAAAAAGGGTCTCAACTACGCTACAGCTATCAGGCGAATACCACACTTGAACATCATTGCCCGAATCAAGGAAATAACCTTAAACATTCCTCAGGCTAAGATTAATGAACTGAAATAGAAAATGAGACAGATTCAGGAGAAAGCCGACCTGCCCAAATCAAACAGTGCAAAACTGGAGAGGCTGGCAATCAGATTTTTAAAGAGTAATGAAGTGATCATCATTCTACCAGCCGATAGAGGCAATACGACTGTAATGATGGAGAGTGCGGATTATACAGAAAAACTGGAAGACCTCAGTAGAAATGGTAACAATAGCAAAATAAAGAAAGATCCAACAATAAAAACATAAGGAAAACTGCCGCAGATCCTAATCAAGAATAAAGATCACTTCCCACCTCAGACATGCAGACAGTTGTCACAATATTCCAGCAAGATACCTCACATATATGGCCCCCCACACCGATATTCCTAATGACGGTATTCCGCTCAGGTCATTTGTTAGCTGATAAAAGTTTTATACTTTCTGCGTCACTTTCTTGTGGACATGATTGGCCCACTAATAGAAAAGTCTGGAACTCCGCCCATTTCGAGGAAATAATCAAAGATACTCCCATCCAATTCAACCAAAATGTGATCCTGGACGTGGTGAGTTTGTTCACCAAGGTACCCACAGAGAAGGGACTATCGGTAGTCAGGGACAGACTGGCATCGGACTCATCCCTAAGAGAACGTACCAGCATACCAATGGATAACCTGATGGAGATGATGACTTTCTGTATACAAAAAACAAACTTCGGAATGAGATCAAACATATATCGTCAGGATAAAGGCTTAACAATGGGCTCGCCATTAGCACCACTAACATATACATTGAATACTTCGAAGAAACTGCATTAGAATCAACATCACTAAAGCTAACTTCATGGCTGAGTAACGTAGATGACACCTTCATATTTTGGTCACACCAGGAAGTGGGCCAGAAAATATACAAAAGATCTGTGGTCCATATCACATCAGGACGACCTTAAAATGTGGTTAACACTTCGCAGACGCCTGTTCCGAATATGACCTCCCACAGAGGAGAACAGTTTTAAAGCTTGTGTGTACACTATCGCATGCAAGAAATAAAAGGGATAAACAGGTCGTCCCTTTAAGATAAGCCTGCAGATATACCGTAAAGCTATAAGACAAGAGAATTTTTTTTAATCATGTGTAGAATAATAGAAAGAGGACATCACTGAAAAATACGAATACTTAAGGAATCAGCGTATATGCTCGACCACAAAAATCTCTTAAGCCGGCCAAGCATAGAAATGAATACAATATGGGAACCAACAATACGGACTCTTAGAGGAAAATAATAATAACAACAAAAAGTGTTATATGAGCTCTGGTGAAAAAAAAAGTGATCGTTACATTATATTTATAAATCCCCAAAATTAATACGCTGATGTCGTTATGGCGCAGTGGATAAAACCGCTGGCTGAATCCAATGACTTGGCCCAAAGATTTGTGAATTTAATACTGAGGTGAAGGTGAAGCTAGAGCTGAGCTGAACCAAACATTTGAGATTTAAAGAGAGATAACTGATACGAGGCATCCGGAAGAGGCATGGCACGTGGAACAAGAACAAACAATTTTGGTGGACGAAATAAAGGGTTCAGTTCTAAATTCCTGTGACCTGAAGAAGCGTACAGCGGCCGAAACGGTGTGAATATGGCAACGGGGCGGAGGACAACAGTCCGAACAATGTGAATGGTGTAAATCATGTATATATGTAAGTACAAAGGATTTATTTAACCGACATAGCCAGGTTTCTTTATTTTATTACTGTTTGGAATCCGGATGATTAGATTTTTAATATATAAACTCTAGACGACTGAATTTCCGAGACCTTTAATCGGGGTGCAGAATTAATTTCAACTAGAAACTAATTTCAACTAGAAACCAATTTCACCTAGGAACTAATTACAACTCGCAATTAATTTCAACTCGGAACTAATTTCAACACAGAACTAATTAATGAAAGTTGCAGAAAAGATGAATTCTGAATCCTTAGGATTTTTAATGCTAAATTAAACAATTACCACCAACTCATTGCATTTTGTTAGGATTTCATCGAAATTGATAACTTAGATTTTAAATCGAGTTGAAATTAGTTCCGAGTTGAAATTAGTTCCGAGTTTAAATTGATTCCGATTTGAAATATGTTCTGTCACTGCTTTAATCTAACTTGTGAGAGTCAAATTCTTCAATAACTCTCTACTTATTATATACACTAACATTTACAACTGCATTTTTGTGGCTATCTATCTATCTATCTATCTATCTATCTATCTATCTACTTTATTTTAGGATATTACATCAGAAACATGTAAAAATGCTACACAAATGCAATCAGGTTTCGATTTCTATTGACACATCTCATCAGGCGTTAGTAAATGGCAGGTGAGTAGACAATTTTTTGAAACTTAAAAACAACAGAGAGCCTTTTTTACATGAGAAAAGGAAGAAAAGAAAAAGAGTAAGAAAGAAAGATACAAGACACGCCCTCTTTTCTTAATACAGGAAAGAATAAGGAATAGAGTGAGAAAGAGAAGAGAGGGGATAGTAGCAGCGTTTATTTTGTTTATATTCAAATCAACCAACCGGAATGGCCTCCGCTAATTCAAAGTAAGGGGAAAAACGAAAGCAGCTTTCATGCTTAGGATTCGTTCTCATTTTACAAGGATATCTTTCTCTTCCTCTCTCTTTCTCTGTGTATATATATATATATATATATGTGTGTGTGTGTGTGTGTGTGTGCGTGCTTACTTCGGACAATTGTTCTAATTTTTCATTTTCACAGGCTGTTATAGACAAGTGTTTCCCGGTATGTACACTTTTCAGATGTTCGTTTTAATTTATATCATATATGGTGAATATTTTGTTATTTTTTTCTTTGTGATACACGTTCGATTTTTTTCCTGTTGATGCCATGAATTATGTTCCCATTTTAATAAATGAATGCTGGATATCGTAGTGAATTTCATTGGTTTTTTGATTACTTCAAGAAAGCGATGTGTTTTATAAAGGAAATGGATGATTACTTTTTATCTGTCATTTTTTCTTATAATATTCATTGTTCTGTTATAGGATAATAACGTTTGTTTTATATTATTACACATTTATTATCTTTATTTATCAAAATACCTACTTCTTTATTCTTTAAAATAAAATAGCTCTCTTCCGATTTCTTGCTTTCCTGCTTTGATCTTCAAAAATTGTAACAAGATGCCAATTATCCTATGTCTTCGTAATTTCTGTTATTTTATTGTTCTCTCTCCTTAATAATGTTCTATGTTCTGTATCCTTTCCCATTCAGTAATCCCTTATGTCATACTGATATTATTGCCTTGCTTGTGGTGAAATGGTTTATAAAATAACAAGACAACATGAACCCTTGACTAACCAATATTTATATCCACTTCGTTACGGTCCCAGCACAAAGGAGCTGTATATTTTTTAACCTTTAAAATTCTTCAATAAGTCTCTACTTATATAAACTAACAACTACCTCTTTCTGGCTATCTATCTATCTATCTATCTATCTATCTATCTATCTACTTTATTTTAGGATATTACATCATTTTTGTTAATGCATTCAATGATTCAATGATTACTAATGAATACACGTCTAAGATGAATTACGTTCAAATTTAACTGTTTTTCTGATATTTTCATTGCATTCATTTCTTAATATAAAATTTCTAATCTACATTTATCACGGATCTAAAACACCTTTATAAACAATATCACATGATTTCTTTCTAAGTAAAATCGAAACAATCTATCCATATTTTTTTTCAAAACACGCTAGCAATTGTACCCGGTTAAACGCATTTAAAATCACCGCAATTAGTTATCGTTCGTTTAATGTTGTCCGATGTTCTAAGAAATCTTCAGAAACATCGTCAGTCAGATATCAATATTGTTTAATTGGTTTCCTAAGAGAAAGTCTTAAAAAATTCCAGACTATTTCTCTTTAACCCTTTGTGCTCTGCGTTCCTAAAAGAATTTAACTCTTCTGTCAGACCTCCTGCGTCAAATTTCGCAAATAATTGGTATATATTTTTCCACGGTAGATAAAATATAGTTACAAGTGTTTACCCATCGTTCAACCAGTGGCTGGGTATTAAGTCATTTTCTCTACCACAGGTAAAGCGGTAGCCAGTTCTCAAAGTGTTAAACTCCGTTATAACATGAAGTTACTCAAATGATTGCAGAAAATAATAATCTTGTAAGGGAAAGCCTAACAGGACATTTTATTTAGTATATTTACATACGGGCTATTTTTCTTATCTTTGTCGTTACTGTCACACGTTTATGCCCGTCAATCAAACAGGTTATTGTCGATTCGAAGAAGCTACAGGGAATTGGGAGCTAAACAATTGATTTAATCTACCGGAGTAGAGTTTCCTCTTTCTGCTGTCTAAGTTCAAGTATAACACGATTAGTTCATATTTAGTACTGATCAGTTATTGCTGGCCCGTTTCCACTGAGTCCAAGTTCACACTATCCAGTATAGTACCATTGTTGTTGAACATTGCTGTCACATCTCTCTTATTATTTGAAAATAGCTGCCATTACACTATTTACATTATTCGGACTATTGTCCTCATCTTTGTCGCCATATTTATTACAACGTTTCAGCCCTTCAGCATCTGTCTATATTTCTGAGATGAGGTATTATATATATTATTTACATTATTTGGACTATTGTCCTCATCTTTGTCGCTATATTTATTACAACGTTTTGGCCGTTGTACGCTCCGGCCTTTTTCAGGTGGTTGGAATGCCGAACTGAACCCTTTATTTCGCTCACTGTTGTAGTCTGTTCCAGTTCCACGTGCCATGTTTTAATGGATGTCAGTTATCAGTTATGTCCTGTTAATTCCCCTCTCCAAGTTCTCCACTGCCTTAACCGGGTATTGAACTCACAGCTCTTTGGGTCCTGTCACTAGATCTAACTAACGCCTTTATCCGTTGTGACATGCGTAACTTCAATACCCGGTTAAGGCGGTGGAGGTCTTGGAGAGCGGTCCTCCTGACACGCAAGCACACACACACACACATACATATATATATATATATATATATATATATATATATATATATATATATATATATATATATATATATATATATATATCCACAAGTGCATCTGTACACCCAGTTAACAACTATACAAATTATGAACAATAGCTATACAAAAACTAATCAATTATATATGCACATGCCTTTACATGCACATACATATACATATACATATACACAGAAACGTGTACAAACATACATACATACACACATATACATACATATATATATATATACATATACATAACATACGTACAACTACATATACATATACATGCATATAAATATATACGCAAACATACACACAAAGGCATACACATAACCATAGATATATGCCCATATACATAAACACACACATACATACACATATATACATAGATATATACATCTATACATTCGAAGTATTTGTGTTTTTTTGGTTATTGTTCCCATACAAAAAAAAACAACATTAAAACAAGTGCAACAAGTTTTATTTTGTGTGCGTGTGTTTGTTTTTATATATATATAAAAAAAATAAAACATTTGTCCTTCCAAAATCGAATCGACTTGGTTATATTTATTTTTCTGTTAACCCGATTCTCACCCGACGAACGCTCAGCGGGACCAGCGGAGAGCTTCCGGTTTTCTATGACCTGATGACCACTTTCAAAACAATCCAATGTGGCTGGAGGGTCGCTTCGAATTGACACTGTGGACTTGTGTCTAACTTGTAATACTAGGCTATACCGGACCAACGGCCGGTCTTGTGGAGTGCCTGGCTCCAATGGGGATGAGGATAGGGTGTTAAAATACTATTATAATGATGTCAGCATTTACGTATCAGCATGATTCTTTTCTAATATTATATTATCAGCATTTACGTATCAGCATGATTCTATACTATTATAATATCATAATATTGTCAACATTTACATATCATCATGATTCTATACAATTAAAAATTATAATATTGCAGCATTTACGTATCAGCATGATTCTATATCATTCACAACAGAACGTAATAGTTGAATAATTTTTATTGATAAGTTTTTACATATATATTTAAGGCATCTATCGGTCTGAATCCAATTGTCACTTTTATAAATCTACCATTCGTCAGTGCATTGAGTATCTTTGTGATATCTGATCTGGCGCTCCGGCTATATATCTTGAAAATCTCGATAAAATCCCAAGTAGGTCCTGCAATGTTATCAGCCTTAACCCGGCATCTCGGCTCCGGTATCTTTCCCACCACTGTTACATGTATTCCGGATGTCCTTTCTATAAATATTTTTATGATGAATTTTCCAAGTTCTACAGAAGGATGCTGAGTATACGAGGAACCAAACATGTGAGCAATGATGAAGTTTTAGACAAAATGGAAACTAAAAGCACACTTATACTTAACATCAGTAACGGACAGTTGAAATTTCTAGGGTACATAATGAGAAAAGAAGGATTAGAAAATTTGATGCGCACAGGACTGATTGAAGAGAAAAATGACACAGGTAAAAAATATATATAATATACGTAACGAGTGTGAGTAAATGGATGATGGAGCAAAGTTTAAGAGAGATCACAAAAAGGCAGAATAGATTATGAGCTACAACGGGCAGGAAATTGTGGAGAGTCATGATCGCTAAATCCCTGGAGAGAAACGGTACATAGAATAAGAAGACTAGTCTGGCAAGGAAGATTCATCGATTTACTGTTGAAATAGATGTAACCATAAGTTCAATTCAAATAGTTTTTTTTTTCATTTCTCATCCTCAGAACGATCTTCCTATTTTTTTTCTTCCCTTCCACCTACAATCTTTAAAATTTAAATGCAAGGCCCAATCGTCATCTTCTGTTTTCATTACTCCTGTTATTTTATTTTTCTTTCTCTTCTTATGTTCTTCCGCTACTAATAACCTCTTGCATCTTACTTGCATTATAGCCTTGCTTCAGATGGAATGACTAGAAAGCTTACTCACCTTTTAGATGCATTAATGATTAAAATATAACCTACGTTTTTGCGTATTCTAGAGACATCCGTTATCTATCGTACATATCCTCATAATCTACACTTCTTACATCCCCGTCTTATATCAATAAATCCACCATATTCAGTAACCGTGTAAACTTGAGTGGCTCCTGGGCCTTTTATTGGATGAGAGCATTATGTAACTTTCCTAAAGATCGCAAGCAATAACTAGGGTCATAAATTTAGGCAATGTGCTTGTCAGTGTTAAGCTTGTTTTTTACTTGTATCCCCAATCTTATATATATTTTCTCAGAATGATGGATGACGGGATTTTGCCATTTACTGTTATTACATTATGAATGAGGCATTTCTCTATAACATTTGCAAAGTGAAATCTAATGATGACAATTTGCCGCTGATATGTGCCAGAATCCTCAGAATAACACGGCTCCAAACTGCTTTAAATTAAACAAAATAATCGCAATCTGTGATCAAGACTTATCATTCTACCCAAGAAATATGAAATTATGTGGCGTTGTTTCTTAACAAATTTAACAACGGTTTGATTTATTTATTCATTTTTTTTTTACTGTTGATGCTTTGTTAAAGATATGCAGCCAAGGGATCGGTTAGAATTGTTGCTACTTTTAACGATGGTGCTTTGATTAATTCAGTAACTCTACTCTTTTAAATAAAGAAAATATTTTCCCAATTATTCACTTAACCTTTGGCACTTTGGCATTACTAATATTAATTCTCTTTCCATTACATTCATTTGCAGTGTCCTTATTGCTAACTTTACTCAGATTTACTTTCTGTTGCCATAGCAGGATATGGCAACACAAGTGTGAAATTCAAACAAACTATTGTTCAGGGATCAAAGTCACCTTCGGTGGCAGGAAAAAAACTTTTTCGTGCATCAAATGAAGTCACACTCAGAGTGATAAATGCTAAATAATAATAGACCCTCAGCAATAGTAGGTTCTATTTCTGTTGTTTTTGTAATAATTTGCTAATATAATCATTAGTGACAAATATATGGATATGTAATAATAATAATAATAATAAGAAGAAGAAGAAGAAGAAGAATCTGATATATAAAGTACAGTGTATGCAGGTCTGTTTGTGCATGTGAATGTCTACGCAACTCTATCGATCCCACTGGTCCGATTTCAATGATTCATAGCTCATTCAAAAAGCCCTAGAAAAGGTAAGAGCAGGGAATGATTTGAGCTCAGATTCAGGGTTGCCAAATTACGCGAGGATAAAAATAGTATATTATACTAGCCATTATCTTTGCGGCATGTATACCAGCTTCTGTGGAAGTCTCTTGGTTTAGCCATCATCATAATATCTAGGGAGGAGTAGATGCGATAGGCATCAATAAATTTATGTTTTAGGATATCGTCTTATATTGTGCTGGAAATTGCTTAAAATTTGCATTTTACTTGACCTTCAACAAGTTGGCATCTATTTGTAAAACTTTCCTTAACTATAACATTCCTATTTATGAATAGATTTTTTTTATCTAAAATTGTTGTTTCGAAAATTTCAAGTAGTAAATATATCTTACTTTGTGAAGCGATAGCGAGGGAGCGAAGCCTACTGGTATAATTATAATACGGAAATAAGACAATGATAATCTAATAAAGCACATATAGAAGGTGAATTCTTTGATATCTGACCGAAAAAATTATAGATAAGAATCCTATTCTCATTCATTCTAATTAGGTGAATGAACCACGTGAGTTGAATTTTCTAAGAAACCTTCACTTACTGCTATCTAACATTTTGTTTTGAAAGGTCATTTGGTAGGAACGTAATTGATTGGTATGCGTACAGTATAATATTGCATAACTTAAGGACACACATATAATAAACAATAATTCGTTCCTTTTATTTAATTAAACAATAATAAATCCTCAGCACTTTGGGTAAAGTAACGTCTCTTTCTGTTTTTTAGTCATAATAATATAAAATAGTATAATGATTTATATGCACGTAAGTGACACCAACGGGAATTGATAGTACCGAGCCATTATCCATTACACCAGCCGCACATCCAGGGTTAGAGTACTGGTATTCCGGATAGGTCACATATCACATATCTAGGTACTCACCAAACTCGACATACAAGAACTTATGTTTCAACGTGATGTGACCGCAAGCTTAATACAATAACACAATATAATTCCATATTTTAACATATGTTAATAATACAATAAAATGTTATAATAATATGTTTTTACAATAATTATATAATAAAATAATTATTTTAGTTCTCTGTTGTAATTTTTGCTGAGTGCCAACGAGATAACTGGAGGAAAATGGGTTTGCGCAGAAAGAATACCAGTGCTACTATATAAAATGTCGTTCATCTACACACCTGAATACACCTGAATATGTAGGTAGTATAGAGTTGAAAACGAGGAATAATGGTTTTCCTCTGAATTCTGAATAATGATCGAGAAGGAGCAAACCGTCGTTGAAAAATTAGCAATCAATGACTGTTAATCAACGTGATTTTGCTGGTGACAATAATTTATATGCGTAAAAAAAATATAACCTCTTCAGGATGATTTTTTTCTGAATATGAGTCAATCACTCCAATATTGTTCAAGTTATCATTGGGATGTTGAGGTCTGAAAGATCGAATGTCCTAACAAAAAAAAAAAAAAAAAAAGATGGAATAAAATCTAATAACTTGTCGCTTCAGAAGTCTACGTTGCTTGGCCTTGCAAATATTTCCGAAATCTGCTATCTGAAATAATTTTGGGAGATAATTTATAATTCAAGATTTCCTTTTCCCAATAAAAGCCTTGCGAAACAAAACTATAATAATCATATGTATATGGCATATTTTTTGAGTTAGATATTTGCAAATTTAAAATTTTCCAGACTAGTCAAATCCAGGAATATAAATGTATATTTTATAGTTCAACCTCCATTTTTTTTAAGTATGTTCTATTTTCATTTTCAATTACGTGTTACCATTATAAATTCCTTCTCTTGTCTCAAATGGAGTCTGAGATGTGACCGCAAGCACAAAGTCACGTGCACAAAGTGTGACCTTTCGGGAAAAGATAAAAATCCGTCAATTTGAATGGATATTTTCAAGTAAGAAAAGTTATCGGAAGACTGGAGAAAAACAGGTTTCTGATACTCACTTGATCATCTGTGATAACATTTGTTGCTGCCGCGATAAAACGTAAGAATGCTTTGTTAAAATATAAGAAACTGTTATGTTCTGAGAGACATTGAAATGAGAAGGGTTAATACCAAAAGCACGTGGGAAGAATTGAGAATTTAATTCACACATAAACGCCTTGAATTGTATGTCGAGCAGTTTGCACAATAGAAAAGTTACCCAGACTTAAGGGCCAATTTTGATTGACACACAGCTGCAGATGCAAGCTGTAAAGCGAAAAATTCATTTTTGCTAAACAACAAATGTGGAGTTGATTAACTTGGTTGAAAGTTGATTTAAAACAGGAGGTGTGGATAAGTCACCCATTCTCAGAGGAGGTTTAGTGAGAGCTAATTATATTCGAGAAGGGAATTCCTTAAAATTGTGTCCATAAATATGAGTGCGCGAAGCGCATTCGCAAGTACTACAAAGAAGTCAGTCAGAAGAAGGTCGAAGCAGAAGAGAGACCCACGTGATTATCTGCTTCAACCTTGTGCCAAACTTTACCAACAAGAGCAAACCAGACCAGATTTCTCCAGTTCGACGATAGTATCACTTCCTATTTAGCTGCGGGCTGAGCTGATAATTAATTGCATACGAACTCTGATATAAACAATTTTTTGTACGGGGACTGATATATAAACAGTATTCACTTTTGTTCCATTTATTCGGGTGTTATTATTTTTCTCTGCGTCATAGCCCTGCTTGGACCAGCCAAACACGAAGATACTTGGCTGCCTTGATCTAAAAATCACAACGTGAGATGGGGTAGCTTTGGATTGAAGCGGTCACTTCAGCGACCAGCCACGGTGTTGGAGGTCTTGGACGACCTGCTAGGGTGTTGCACGATCTCATTTGGCTGCCTGGACCAAGGATCGCCCCTGGCGATTACATTTGATTGCTGTGGATTCGAGATTACTAAATCATGTATGAGAAATATCAACAATCATAGCCGGACGAAGACAATTTAAAGGAGGTGCTGAAAGATTTTCAAGTAACCACCTTCTCAAAATCTAACTAAATTAAGAATTATCACATTTTTTTAAACTTCTTATTTCCTCACGCTAAAAGATTTTCATCACCGTATCTTAATATTGGCGTGGTTTTAAATGCTCAAAAAATGGTAAATAGCCCTGTAGTAGACATTATTTCTTCTCCCGAATGAAACAAAATTGTGGGGATACCCAGATACAGATCTCTGTTTTTCGTGTAAAAAAAACCTGAGGTACCTTGCGTCATGTGCTTTCTGCTTGTCCACAATCACTCCAGATATACACGTGGAGATACAGAAAGGTATTAGAGGTGATCAGGGATCTAATAAGAACACAATGTGAGACAGAAAATCGACAGCAAAGGAAACTAAGATCGAATTTCATAAGGAAGGTGAATGCCCTGCAAAGAAAAAACAAATAGCCCCCAATATGAAGCTGCTAAACGGAACCAGTGATTGGAAGGTTTCAGTAGATCTAATGAGATCCTTAAAAATCCCAATACATATCGCACAGACAGACAAGCATCCCGACATCGTGTTGTGGTCCAACTCAAAAAAAGACTGTCTTCCTAATAGAGTTAACAGTCCCTTGGGAAGAGAACAGGATGGAAGCGCACGAACTAAAGAAAAACCGGTTCCAATCCCTGCGAGCCGAATGTGTGTAAAATAGTTAGACGTGTAACATGATGCCTATTGGGATTGAGTGTCGTGGGTGTCGTGGGTTTCTGGGACATTCGGTCATTTCCTTCCTTTCAAAAATAGGCATCACTGGCCGTTGGTCGAAAAATTCAAAAAACACATCACCCCGCGTCAAGTTGGATTTGGTCAAAATCAAAACAACAAGTAAATAAAATGCGCGCAAGATCACGGCCTAACATGTGCAAATGAAATATTTGCGTGGTCGTCTATAACGATTTTTATGAGCAGGTCAATAACGGCAAACGCGTTCAGGATAATTTCATTACGGATAGAAGCGAAAGCTGGTTGAAAGAGGCGAGTTTGTTTCGTTTGAACGGGGCTAGCCTTAGTGTACATACTTAATGTGAGTAAGTGTTGTTCCTGGCCTGTTCCCAACTGCCTCTTTAGTTATGATTCAAGTCGAGATCCCCCACAGTTTGTTTTGGCCCGCCCTTTTTCATCTCGACTGGGTCAGCTTTATATTTTCCCATGCCCGTATTATATTTTATCCTTTTCCTACACCCGTAGTGAGAGAGCTTGATTTTGTCCCATGGGCAGAATACAGCGACCTCTCCTTTTTAAAGGGTGGACGGGCTCTACTAACATCAGCTATGTTTAATTTGATTTGTCTTAATATTTCAGTTTGTTACTGGGTTCATCTCCCTCCCCTCTTATTTTTTCATCACAGATTTTATATATATTTCACTATCATTAGATTTTTATGGCATAGGGCGCGTTTTGTAGGACCCCCTAGAGAGGATGTGGTATTATGGTGCATGGAGGATTGATTGGTGATTGACGAGTTCTTGTGGCGAATGGGTAAATTGTAATGAGTAAATGGGTCGTGAATCGGATTGGCTAGGTATAAGATAGATAGTGTGGACTAGCCTTAACTCCTCCGCTTTTTCGGCCTTGTGCCACAATTATGTAATTTTTACATAATAAATATCTAGAAGTTGCCAAAAGGAACAATCGCTTTATTTATTTCGTTACAAGAATTTACAAAGAGGAAGGATCAATTTAACTTATCTTCATACTCTGTCTAGTGCCAAACGCTGCTGGTGGCGCCATCGGTGGCGGTCCCGCAATAGCCACCGAAACCGTGATATCACCCCTGGTCGGCGACTGATGAAGACAGGGTTACGCACGTGTTAACACGTTGTATGTTAAAAAAAATATGTTTCTTTGCATGGAATTGTCTTTCTTGGTATAATTTCGGTTAAATATGCCTACAAAACATTTTTTTTGTTCCTTTTGTCGTCAAGGCTTACATTGTATGTAATTCCAGTTTTGGGTTCACATTCACATAGTTTCAAACTGAGTGTAACTTATATTCTCCTTTCCCCTGCATTCTGGGGCTTACAATTGTTGAACGATATGAAACGCGTTTGAATTGACATGAATTTTTAAAAGCGACAAGGACTTCTCATAGATTCCATAGAAAAAATTGTGGCAGGAAATAAAAGCAGCAGAATGCATGTTCGCAGAGATAGTTACCAAATGAACGTATCATTAAAGTAACATTGGGAAAAAAGACAATAATGTTTTGTTCATAATATCAATAGCATCATGCTTACAAAAAGTTCGATTTTTTCAGTCTTTGAATTTCCACATATAATTTTATATCGAACTTACTTTAACCATGTAAGGCACAATTCAAAGCACGAAGGTATTTATTGTGATATTGTCCACAGTGGCCGTTAACCTGGGAAATACAATTGTTGTTTAGTAAGCTTAATGTAATATCATTTATGTGCCATGCGTGATAAACACTTAGGCGATCATGTATCTTTCGAAACATCGCTGACGAGGCAGATTTTCTCCCAGCAGTAGGTTTCCATTTTCTTTTTGGTAGACCAGTTGCCATCCACTTAAAAAATAATCCCTTTACGCACCCAGAAAATATATCGTATTTCTGGTTTTTCTCTTGGTTGCGTTTTCGCGTGGAAAATAAAACTGAAAAATGTAACAGCTATAAATTTGTAGTAATGTTTCCTAATTATCTTTTATTTTAAATTATCTAACCTTTTATTTAGGCTTGAAGGTGGATGGCTATCATCTATGAGAGCTACCAAATGCCATACAATTGGAATGATATATATCTTTCTATTTTGACACGTATGCATTGCTAATGATTTGAACATAGAAGTTATATTCCTTCTCTGATGAGGAGAATGGAAATAAAAAACGATATCTAAGAACATCCGGAAGAAGACTATTTGACTTTTATTTCATTTTCTTGAAAAATGCATTCATAGATCAATAATCGAATTCTGCAATGCCTTCATAACAGTCGTCGGGGGTAAGAAGTTAAACTACATCCGCGTCATGGGTAAGACGATAAACTATTTTCAGCAGCAAAGTCTCTGATCAGGAGCTTTTGAGGAGCGTGGAACCACTTCTTAATTGCTGATTTTCTCAGGTCCACACTGACCCAGATTGGTAGCACTTGTTAGGATCCCAACTATGGGAAAATAGTTAACTATTACCAGGAATACGTTTTTGAAAAAAAATTTTACCATCAATACAATTTTGAAGGAAACAGATTTTTGACTAAACAAAATATTACCAGCAATAAAAAATGTTGTCGGCATTAAATAACACATTGAGGTAAAACAAAAATAAACCAAACCAATCTAAACCAAAGAATACATATTCTATTCATACGAATCTATCCTAAAAATTTTATCGGCATTAAAAAACCCATTGGGGTTTATATGCCGTAAAACAAAATAAACTAAACCAAGCCAAACTAGCCTTCATAACAGATCGGTTGCCTTTTCTTTTTTTTATTTCGGTCCACTTTCGGTTAGATTATTTCGATTTCATATCTCTTCATTTTTGAAGCCTCCTTTCCACCCATGGAAAAATTAACAGCGTGCCGTTTTACACGCAAACATAGAAAGGCGATTCAACAAAAAAAATGGAAGGAGAGAAAAAGATCAATATTGTCTCATTATCTGTGAAAATTATTTCTATCAGCATCCATTAAAAAATATTCGCGATATTACAATTTTTTGCCAACAACCGTTTTAAAGAAACTGGACTTCTGAGTTCGAAATATAAAACATTGTCCATGGTGTGTGTCTTAGCAGAATCAGATACCGTACCCCCCCCACGTCATTAAGCCTTTCCTTTCTTTTTTCCCTTTTATTTCTACCGAGTCTATCGTCTTTCCACATTACATGATACTGAATGCGATTTCATTTGATCTGAATATTTATTGCATCAGAGACCGGTCCCATGATAAAGATTTTTTTTAATGTACTATTTAAATTGTCTATAATTTATATTGAAAATTAATTACATTTTTAAAACTTTTATTTTCCTCGTTTTTCATCAGCTTCTCTGCATATTTATTAAAAATTTCAAATTACTCGTTTCACGAATTGTTGAATACACATTGGTGGAATGTCTTCTTTCTAGAAAATTAAAAAATCGATCGAATAAACATTTAAATTCAGATATTCAATTTTAACAAACATGTGCAGGTTCGAAGTCAAACATTGATTGTGTAATTTCTCTGGGTGCTCATCAGTAAACTGCTGCTAAACTCCAGAAGAGCAACTGCTTGCGCCTTCAGGGTCTCAGGTTTTCCACCAACAAAATGCGGATTGATTATATTAAATCAATTACTAGGTATGATTCTAGATGTGTTGGTTCACTATGATATACCTGAAAATCTTTCTCGTCAGAATGTACGCCCTTGTGCAAGTTACTTGAAACTAAACGAATAATTCCGTTATTATTTACTTTTTTTCATATTTTTCCAATATAACATGACACAAAAAACACGTTAATACTTCGTATTCCCATTCCACGAAGTCGTCTCTTGCAGATTGACCACAGATTCTCGATTGAATTTAAATCAAGAGAGTTTCCGTGCCAGTCTATAGTACTTTGATTTGCTCACTAGTAAGGCTTGCCAATGTGTTCGTACAGCGTTACAATTTCTGTACGTCTTCTTTTTTTTTTTTTGAGTAACGTCCATCGCAGACAATGGCTGCAAGACGAACAATCAACAGTCGAGACAATAGTGTCTGATCGTGATAAAAATCTGATGCTATCAGGGATGACGCAATACATTTCAGGGCCAAACAAATTTCTTTATACACACCGAAAATAGATTCATATTACTGCACACTACTACAAATGACTTCATCTGAGGAAAAAATAGAAATTTCTCACTAATGAATTCTCTTCCGTTTTTTTGTCACCTAAAGTCTTCAAAGAATCCTTTCGAATCCTGATCTTGTACGCTATCTCCTCAGTAAAGTCTTCTCATAATTTTTCTATCTCAATAATCTCTTACACCTTAGTGTCATTACCACCTTGTTTAGCGGTCAAATGATTATATATATATATATATATATATATATATATATATATATATATATGTATATATATATGTATATATATATGTATATTGTATATTTAGGCAGCAATTTTTCATTAATGCATGTTTCATTAAATAATATAGACAAGTTTTGTCTATTTATTTTAAGTAAGTTCCTTTCATATTGTCTGATAATCTTAAGATTATCATTGAAAGACGAATGGAAATCACCATATTGATACATGTTTAAATCCAATCTAAGCTTTTGGCTTACATAAGCCATTATCAAAGATGACAATTACTTTTCAATATATCAACCAATACACGTTTTTGTTGCATGAAAAATTTCAAAGCAACAACTAAATCGTGTATACGAGACGCGTAAGCGAAAATCACGTCGCCGCTTGTAACGTCATCCATGACCAAGTATTAAGTATGGGAAGCCGTTGGTATAAACCAATGGCTTCTGTTATCAATTATAGGCATTTAAGAATATTTGTGGAGATTTTGTAGTTTATTTTGTTCAGATTAGGTTTCATATGCTTTATGTATATATCTTCAAGAATTTTTAGATTTAGGTTTATTGTTTTCATGTTTAAGTATAGTTGTGTTTTCAACAAGGATTTTCCGGAATTGTGTACGTGGTCAGGCATGTTGTTTTGAAAATGGCTTGTGTAAGCCGAAAGCTTAGTTTGGATTTAAACATGTATCAATATGGTGATATATCTACTTTCATATATATATATATATGTGTGTGTGTGTGTATTTGTGCTTCTACGTGTATGTGTGTGCGCGTGTGCATGTGTGAAAGAAATATGGTCTGATTTTTTGTTAAATTCCATTAATTGCTTAAAAATTAATTTGTTTCCGTTTTTCGTCCAGAAATAAAGTTAGCGCATTAAGCAATAAATAAGGCAATTGAGTTTTACTTTGATGCGATAACACCCCTTAGTTTAACAGTAAAACACACTTGAGTTGAAGGTAATTTAACGGATTAAACTGGAATAACCGTTCTTTTTCTATCGGGAGGCACATTTCTCAAGTCAAAATTTCGATCTCTTTGTACATATCAATTTTACAGGTAAATGGTAAATAGATTTACTTAGCCACGTTACTAAACATAACTTTTATAGTTATAATAATATATAATGACCGACTACTCTCGTATTACAACCACGCCCGTCTGCAAGGGGTTTCAAGTCACCTGGTCAGACATGTTAATTTTTGTTCAACACCCACAGAAGCCATCTGCAACTGAGAGGACCTTTCTGGGAGAGAACGCATAATCTGTCAAAATCAGAAGGTTATTTACATTATGACCCTGAGTGAAGATAATTTCTTTCTGAGATAGAGTGCTTAGTGTTGAAAATGGCGTGATCAGCAGTTCTGAGGAAGTCACACAAAAGATTTGTCACAGTGACTTCGGTATAAGCTGATTCCAGAAGCTTAATTTCAACTTTTCCGCACCTCAGGCGATTTTAACCAGACCGAAAATCGCCTGTATAAACCAAAAAGTTGAAACCAAAATAACGGAATCCTAATTTCTATAATATATATATATATATATATATATATATATATATATATATATAAAACATGTTAAATAATGTGAGCAAGTTCCATCTATCAATAGTTTTACTGATTTTACGAATAATTTGTTTAGTGTTATTTGTTATTATTTTTAAAATTCATATTAAATTTTATGTTATTTAGGGACGGGTACATTCAAGGATTGTTCTGTTGTTTTTTTTTTAAGTACGGCGTTCTTACGTTTGATGGAAGGCATTTCAACTCATCCCAGGTGACGTATATAAACGGGAATGCTAAAATATATATATATATATATATATATATATATATAGAGAGAGAGAGAGAGGTATCTGTTTTTGTGAGTTTATGCTTGCTTGTGTATATCCATATGTATGTATATAAATATATTTAAATCACTTGGCCCGCTTCCCTAACATATATACTGATGCTTCCCCATTGAAATATTGATTTTGTGAAGTGGGTCAGGTCTTTTCACCAACAACTTGCATTCATATATATATATATATATATATATATATATATATATATATATATATATGAGTGTGTGTGTGTGGTTATACGTACAATAATCACTTTTGCATATGCTTTTGTATAGATATTCCTTTGCTGACTTACATTTAAATATAAATACACACATGTGTATATATCAATTTGTGTGTGACCGTATATATTCATATATATATATATATATATATATATATATATATATATATATATATGTGTGTGTGTGTGTTAATACATATATATATATATATGTGTGTGTGTGTGTGTTTGTTAGTAAATTTATATGTAGACATATTCTTATGTACATTTTGAAATATATTCATTTCAAGACTAAAACAGGAATATATATGTAAATATATCACCATTTTCAGAATTATATATTTGCATACTTTTCTATATGAATAATGAATTCCAAAAAGAATTAATCTTTCTCTGCTCCACGCTTCCTTCAAGCAATTTCGTCTGTCACAATGATTCTTCGAAAGAAACATGGAGAAATGGCGCCATTCTTCTTTACAAACGTAATGCTTTTGATAGCAAATGTCTACAGAAAGAATCCGAAATATCATGAATTTCTCAAAGAAATTCCTAAAGGCATGGTTGCATTTGCTTTCGCAATAGTCAAAAGACATTGCTTTTCTTCAGGTTTTCTTTCAGAACTTTAAAGGAACAATCATGTACAGAGAAAATGGCTGTCCTTTATTAGGTAGAATTTTCAGAAAAAAAGTGATATTGTCTGCTTATTCGAAATGCTTGCCTTGCTGTCTGATTTTTGTTGGATGGCCTGTAGTTTTGAGGGTGAAATATATGAAATGTTTAACTAGGTTTGAGTTGCGGCATGGAAATTGATTTAAAAATGAATAATAAAGAAAAACCGAATTTTCTTCTCAATTTTTTGTTTTCCAAAATCAAGGCGTTCCACAAGCAAGAACTGGGAGAGAAGAAGCTGTTCACATAGAATTTACGGTTACATCTAGCCAGCTCAACTGTAAATTGTGAGACCTCGTTGAAAATTGATGACTGCGCTTAAATTCAAAGACTCTAGGCACCACAATAAAGCGATCATTGGAACAATTACCATGAAAGTAGTTATAGAAATGGCAACCTTGCGGCGGTGGGAACGTGACCGAATCCGAGACGGTGGATCAAGGCCAATAATATAGTTGATTCTTTTTTGGATTTTAGCAAAAAGCTCTAAATAAATAGCAGAGGTACCGGACCATATGTGGCAGCAATATTCTAAACATGGACGAATGATAGACTTATAGATATGTCTGAAAAATTGTCTGGCACGACACAGTAAACAAAATTTCTTAGCAGCTGAGCTCTCAATTGATTCAATATAATCTTTCCACTTCCAGCATAGAACGTAACCTCAAGAAGGTCTAGAGTGTCATTCTACTGGAGGTCAGCATCAGCCACGCTGATGGAAGGCAGAGAGGCTTCTTTCAAATGATTACTAATCGCTAAGAAAACATGTAAAAATGAACATATTTGATATTCCTTTTATGGCTGATATATTGCCTTCTTTTTGATTATGTTTAGTTCTTTGATGAAATATTGTTTTCTTTTGGTTACTCGATACTCTGAGATGAAGCAATGATTTCGTTAAGTTACCCACTTCCCGAGAGAAAACGTTGAAGGTTCTAAGATGGCGCATTGTATTTTTTTTATGTTTTCACGCCTTGTAAGAGGGAATAATGATGTCTTTCAAGTGCCTGGTTTATGAATTGAAACATGGATTCCTTCTGAAATAAAATACTCTTGAATTTTTTCGGGTATTCTAAAATAAACATTCATTATTTTGTGATGTCCTGTGATTTCAGATAACTGTTCTCTTACTTATATTTATTATACTATTAATTTACGTAACTCATGGCCCAAGAGCCACTGAATGTAGAGGGTTACTGGATGAAATTGTTGTAAAGGCGTCAGACGAGATACTAAGTACTGAGTATTAATCTTACCCTAGACTTGAAGAGTTTAGTATCGTAGTGATCGGGGAAGCATCGTCCCAGGATTGTGTTCCAGGAATTCTTAGGTTTGGTGTATAAGCTGAGTGTGACTTCTTCGTTTACAAAATGCAGTACGATACCAATGAAGATAAATCAGTATAAGCAATATGGTCGGTCCTAGCTGTGATGGTCTAAAATGATGGAACTAATTCACGAAGAACTGACATGGAAAAAGTAAGTGGCAAACGAGAGGCTACTAACGTGGGAAACGGATTGTTGGGTAGGAAATAATTCATTGCACATAAGGTTGTTTGAAATGTTGGTTCTGATATAAAGTATTGTCTTTTTTCGATTGTCAGAGGATCAGAAATACGTTATCGTGTTATTGGTGGTGTCTGATGTTCTTTAATATGTCCGGATTAGTGAGATAATTGACTTCTTAAAGTTGTTCGAATTATTTAGATGGATCATCTTACTCTTCTTCTTTCGTTATGCATTTTCATGTTTTTTATTAGGTGTGGTGTGATTTAATGTTAAATTTTGAAATGTGTTAATTTCATTATGAAACTGAACATCTCACTAGTACTAGGGAAACTTATGATATAAGAAACATTTGCTTCCTACTGGCTATAGAAACCGCGAATATCCACTCAGTATTTAAAATATTACTTCATTGTTCTGTGCCTACTTTTGCTACCTAATTAATTAGTGTATTCATTTAATTCATTAATTAACTTTTATTACTATTAACAGAAGTTAATTTTTCTCGTTATATTCCTTGGTTTATTTTTAAAGCTAATAATCACAAAATTAGATTTTGCTCGTTGTGTGAATTATTCTTCTTTTTTCTATTAGCAATACATGTCTACAATTTTTTGTTAAATATTGATAACAATGCTCAGTTATTTTCAGAAGGTGGTTCAGTAATCAAGTACATTTTTTATATGCAAATATCTCATCACGCCTATCTATTTGTATGCGAGGTTTTCGTTCGTTATTTATAATCAGTTTGTTCATTTCTCTTGGCAAACCTGTATTACCGAATCTAATCGATGACGTTGCTGTTAGATGAATTCTAGTAAGTTTTGGCTGGGTAATGATTTTAATATGAATGGATTTAAACACAGCGCTGTCCAAAACTATATTAAAGATTAAACCATAATAGAGAGCACCGTAATTCCCCATGTATAATACGCATTTTTCTAAAAAGTAATAAGCAAAATCAAGGATGCGTATTATGCACATCTTCAAAAAATTGTAGTAAAATAAAATAATAATTAGCATAAAACTAAATTAGATTATAGTATTTTGTTTAAAACTCTTTTTTTAACAATAAGAATAGGAAACACTGGCCGTAATGAAATTGGAGATGTACAATTTATAGGGTTTGATTACCACACAAGAATTGCTTATTATGCACGAGTAAAAGCATTTTCCGATACTTTCAGCGCAGTTTTAGGTGTGCGTATTATGGATGGTGGCGTATCATACATGGGGGATTACGGTATATGTTTTCTACCTCTGACCAAAATTTATCATTTAAATGCTATGACTGAAAGAAGGAAGGTTAGTGAAAGAAATAAGGCAGTCTGGAAATCTGAAAGGGGAAAAATATTTGGAAGTCAAAGAGAAAAGAAATCATTTTCAGTAAATACGAAGAACAATAATGAAGAAAATAATATAGGAAAGTAGAAAGAATTAAAAGGAAGAAAGAACACAATACATAAATATAAAGTAGAATACGAATATTCATTCTTTATTTTTCGTTCGTTCCTTTCTTTCCTTTTGAACATCTTCTATTATTCACCATTATTCCTTATAATAATGAATAATGGTGAATAACAGATGTTCAAAAGGAATGCAAGGAACGAAAGAAAAATAAAGAATGAATATGCGAAGCCAAGAAAGAAAAAAGGAAAGAAAATAACAGGCGAAAAAAAGATAGAGACACAAGAATAAAAAGAATAAAATATATATATTAGGTTGGTGCAAAAATAATTTCGTTTTCTCACATAGTAACATATGTTAGAAAACGAAATTATTTTTGCACCAACCTAATATTACATCTTATATATAAAGCACAGCGTATATGTATTTGTGAGTGTGTGTGTCGAAGCAACACCTCCGATTTCAATGATCTATTGCTCAGTCAAAACCTCTCGAAAATTTAGGCGCAGCGAAAGATTTTCGTTGAGCTCAGATTCAGGGTTGCCAGATTATGCGAGGTTAAAAATATATATTAATGTATTATACTAGCCATTATCGTTGCTTTCATCGTTCAAGAGAGGGGTAACATTTATTTTCCTTTTGTAACAAAAATGGCAGCTAACTTAAAATTTTGAGCTAGCTTAAAAGCCTCCCGGGTAGTATTTAATCTAGCTCCTGTGGAGGTCTTTTGGTTTGGCCATCAACACAATATCTAGGGAGGAGTAGATGAGATAGGCATCAATAAACTACAGAAGACCTCAAAATTGATTGATGCATTTAAGTATTGAATTAATGTTTAAGCTTACCTTTTAAAAGTTCAACGGTAATTCTTCTGCTACCATTTAATTTAAAGATGAATTGATGTACGTAGATCCTAACTGTTTGTACAAACAATTATTTTTATTCATGGGTGACGGAATAGGGGAAAATTTATAAGATAAATTTAATATAGTGTAAAGATGGGGAAATAGAAACGAGAATTATTTATACATTCAACATTTGAAGAGTTAGAGAAACATAATAGCTAATTAAGTAAAAGCAAAATTATAGAACTTATATGTATAAATGTGAAATTGGAGTTCAGTTCTCCCACGAATTCTGAGATTAAAAAAAAACAGTTATCATTTATACTAATTTACACACGGTATTTACTCCCGACTGAGACGAGATGTGACACAAGGTCTTTTTTAAGGTGGGGTCCCGAGTGTGAACACCCGGACAAGGAGCAAAAATTGCCCAATGCCCCCGCAACAGCCGGTTGCTCTGGGCTCGGTGCGAGCAGCGATCACTCTCTCTGGTGCCATGAGAGGGCGTGGCGTCGGGCAGCTGCTCCCTAGGACTGGGCACCTCTGAGTATAATTTTCCTCAGTTGCGAATCTGTCCCTTGACGGAGTCGGCCCAAAATGCACTCTGCCCAATGACAGAGTCGCAGCTGAGTGAGTATAAGTAGACGTGAAATTTGTATTTTTGACCTCCACAGCACCCCCCACCCCCGGCCAACGAGGTTAGGTTGTGACACAAGTTCGGTTTAATGTGGTGAGCCCGAGCGCGCGCTCCCGGGAAAGGAACAAAAATTCCCCGAGCCCCCGCAAAAGACAAAAGATAAACTTCGGATCTGCATAAAATGCTTGTTGAGCAAGTTGAAACATATAGAGTCTGTTTTTTTTTTTTCCTTTGATGAGAATAAATTGATCACAATCAAAAGGACAGCCGAAGAAAAGTCAATCTTTATGCAGTGACCATGAGGACTGTCTCACAAAAAGTTTCAGGATTCTTTGAGTAACGAGAATGATCTCTTCAGGGCTTAACGGTCAATGCTGCCGACTATAAATTGTATTGGAGACAGTTGCTAAGATTTTGAGAGAGGTAGTGAGCAATGGAAGGCCATACAACAACCAACAAGACTCATAAGGCCAAGGCGATCCAACAATAAAAGAGTAACAATCTCCTCCATCACGTCACCACAAATATACAGCCTCCTTGCTCTCCACAGCTGAATCATTTTCGTACTACAGCGAATGGGGAGTAATCGAGAGGGAAGTCAATCAACGCCATCATGACACTATAAATCTCTAAAAACCGCCAAAACTACACAATGAGCAAAATAAAGATCATTTGACTTGCTCACGTCAACCTTTCAGTCTGCGTATTGAATCTGTTGTTGATGCTAACGACGGATTTATTAAGTCATGCCATTTTTTATCAAATTTTCTAAATTCATGCGAAATTTCCACAAGGACTGATCCATGATCTTAGCAACCTTTATTAATGTTTGACTAGTATTTTTAACGTCTTAATTTGTCTTGCGTTCCATCTCAACAAATCACTTCATCTATAATCGATAATTGATAATTGAGGGCGGGTCGGAATTAAAAAGTAAATTTTGTGTCTTTTTCTTTCTAATTATTTCACCCCAAACCACGCAATAAAAGTCATTGACAATGACAGAAATAGAGTAGACAAAGAAAAAGCAGGATTTAATGAGACAGAAAATGGCGACTAGCATTGTATTTACATTTTTGAAGATCGTAGTTGAGAGGAAAGCCAAGAGAAAACTGAAAGTAAATTATGAGCATAGAAATTATGGTTACAGCGAGCAACTTCTACAGTGATATTATGGAACCTAGTAGCCAGTCTATTACAGAACATAAATCCGTGATTTCGAGATACCAATGCAGAAAGATCATAAGAAAAATCACCTTGCAGAAAGAAAATTTCGGTACAGCGCTGAGAATGTGACTGGAAACAAGGTTTTAGCTCAGGACCGATAATGTTGCCAATTCTTCAATGGATTTTTCAAGGATCTGTAGACACATGGCACCGGAGCGAATTCAATGCACGGACGAACGGTAGGCTTTTAAATGTTCAAGAAAGATTCCGATACGAAAATTGTCTAGCATGACATATGTAGCCGCTTTTCTAGCTAAAGACTTAGCAATACAATATAATTATTCCATTTCATGTAAGTTGTAAACGTGAGACGAAAATAGAGCAATGATTTGTTTCATCGAGTCTAGCATCAAACATGTTTCCGGAAGTCATATAATTAAGATGGTTAACAAAGTACTGTTTCATGTTAGAGTCGTTAAGATTAAGGAGCCATAACTTGCGCTATCACGCTTCTTATAACGGCTGTAAATTAGCGATGTGGTTAGCAACAATAAAAAGCAATTAAAATTGAGATTAATAAATTTTAAGTAAAATTGAAAATATCGTATTTATTCAGTATTAATATTATTTCAAAATAACTTTAATACTTCTTTACTTCAGGACGTAGGCGATCATGGGTCTCCACAACATCCTATCCTTTGTAGCTCTTAGTATTGTTTATATTTCTGACACCCATCTGTCATCCATCCACACAAAATTGTCGGGTAGGTGACTCACTGATGCAAAAGTACGTTTTACTTTGTTTTATACATTATACAAAATCGTTTAGTAGTGTACGTCGGGAAGAACTATTGGAATCTCTAGGTAACTGTGACAATTTGGGAAGGATATTTAAATAATCTAGAACCTATATTAACAGCAAACCACCCGAATATGGCTAGAAAATAAATACAGTAAATATACCAAAATAGAAAGTGTTGTAAGATAAGGATATGTCAGCTTACCGGATTAATTCAATCTATACAGTGATGACGAGAGAAAAAGATGACCTACGATGATTCAATATTGGCTGGCACACTCTTAACAATATCAAATATACAAATGACAACTTGTTGATAGCGAAAACAATGAAAACTACAAAAAATCTTACAGAAGGTAGTCAAGGAAACCGAGAAAAGCTAAACATCAACTGCAAGAAAACAGAATGATCGCTTGTTAAAAAAATGGGACAGCTTAATATGCAAATTACAAATTGGAGAAACTAAAATGATTTATTACAACAATTTAAATAAATGAGAATTGTTTTACAGAGAACTGAAAGTATGACTGCGCATTGGCATAGCGTTCCAAAAATTGAGCAAAGTATTAAGAATCATAAAATTTTCGTTAGAAAAGAATACTGAACTAATACATAATACGAGTCCTCCTCTGTGGCAGTGAATGCTGGGCAATGTGCTCGCAAATGCTGAAAAACCATAGACCGAATATGTTCCAGAGAAAATGGAAACAAAATGGACACTTTATTTACATTATTCGAATTATTGTCCTAATCTTTGTCGCCATATTTATTACAACGTTTCGGATAAAGGCATTAGTTACATCCAGTGAGAGGTCCCAAAGCGTGTGAGTTCAATACCCGGTTAAGGCAGTGGAGAACTTTCAGAGGGAAATTAACAGGAGATAACTGACATCCATTAAATCATGACATGTGGAACTAGAACAGTTTACACCAGTGATCGAAATAAAGGGTTCAATTCGACATTCCAACCACTTGAAGAAGGCCGGTGCGTACAACGGGCGAAACGTTATAATAAATATGGCGACAAAGTTGAGGACAATAGTCCGAATAATGTAAATAATGTACATAATAACTCATAATGTACATAATAACTCATAATGTACATAATAACTCATCTCAGAAATATGGACAGATACGAAATGGACACTTATATTTAACATCATGAAGACACATAATGGAAAAAAAGGGGTTAAAAAGATTGATACTCACAGGAAAAATTGTTGGCAAGAGGGCAGGAAAACGCGACGGATGACCAACCTAGTGAGCGGAAAACGTTTTAAAAGAGATAACAAAAAGATTTAGATTCTAAGAACCTTACTTATTAACACATAGCAGGGGAAAGAAGAGGTGGACTCATACCTTTTTCAAGGGATATTTGCGCATGATTATAACGAACCGAATGGAGATTAGAACTCGGCTCTCTATTAACGATTATAAGACATTATTATTTACAACATTTACATAGCCGTTGAGCACATTTTTTTGCTTTCCAACGAAATATTCCCGTTTCTTACTAACCAAAGACTATCAATGACTAACAACTGTACATATAATAATAATAATAATAATAATAATAATAATATCATTTTTCAGTGCTTAGAATATAATATTAGTGCTACATATGGTCTGTTGCTCCCACTATACATCTAGAGATAATTGATAAACGGGAAACATGTTGTAGATTGACATTACATTTGAATATATGAAGATTATTGCTACCGGGGAAGCAAGTGATAGGAAGGAAGTTCCACAGACGGAAGAGCGAGATAAAAAGTTGTTGGAGCAGAAGAGATGGCTACATTTAACCGTTTCGAAATGGTGGCATCGAGATGCTAAACTAGTAACACGCTTAAATTTATGCAGTTTGGGAATCAGCGAAAGTAGCTCGTCGGAGCAGTTGCCGTGGAAAGGGAAGTCACGGCACGTTTGTGAGAGAGTGAATGTAGACGAGATACCAGATCAGATTGCATATCACGTCTCTGCAATTTGTCGAGTACCTCAAGAGTAACAGTGGGGTCAACAGACCACATATGGCAGCAGTATTCCATGCAAGGAGGAATGGTTGATTTATAGATTTGAAGAATGGACTCAGGTGAGAAAAACTTTCTGGTGCGACTCAGAGAACCAACTTAACTTGCGATAGATAAAACTATTGATTCAATGGATTTGTTGCATCTTAAGTCAGCCTTTCACCTCAGGTCAACAGACTTAAAATACTGAAAACAAGCTTTGTAAAACAATTTGCACCAGATCGTTTATATTAATCGCTTTGATGTGTAACTTCAACATAAGTTAAAAATAATCCATGTCTTTATGCGATTCTTTGGTTAAATGGTGCCAATATTTCATATTTTGGAAGAAACCATGATGCCTCATGAAAAGTGGATATTTATTTCAACGTTGATAATTAATAATAGATGAAAAGCTTCACATCTAAAGTTACCAAAATACATTGTTTACAACGCAGGGTAAATAATGGTGCTGTTATGTAAGGATTGGAAAGAACCTTGAAGATTATGTTCTTCACAAGATGCAGACGACTAATGAAACGAAGTGAACGCAGCCATCGAGGAAAGCGACCGGATAGTGTAAAAAAGAAAGCGTGTATAATATTAAATTAAGAAAATGACAGTTTAGTGTGGTAAAAAGTATTAGTATGGTGGCCAGCAAACCTTGGCTATATAAAGACATAGAACTTTTTGAATTTTTTTAAACTCATCCCAAGCTAAGCGATAATGTCAATAAGAGAGAAGGGAAGAGAATGAGAACATATTAGAAAGAACCGGAAATCCAGTCCTAAAATGAAACCCGCGATAACCTTTATTCTTGCTCGGGGAAGGTTGGGAACCAGGCGATACACGAACCTATCTACTCCTGTTAATGAAAAATCAATACAATATACATAAGTCTATAAAAAGACACATAGGACAGTTATGTGCCGAGAATTATAAAAAAAAATATTGAAAGATGTAATTACGAAGTTACTTAAAAGATAGAAAGAGATAATGGAATAAAAGTGTATATGTGTTAAGAAAGAATCTCTAAAAAAAGTAAACCGATCGAATGGAAATACATACATCGCCTGAAATACTTCAAAAGGCATTAGTCTGCATAGAATGATAATTTTTTTTTTGTTTGTTTTCTGAAAGCCAAGAAAAAATAGCGGAGGGAAATGATAAATATGTTTTTCAACAAATTTAATGTCGAAAAATGTACTCTATTTTTTTTTATTTCATAACGTATCGTGTAGTCTCCAAAACTTAATAAGTATTTCAATGGAAACAGAATAATTTTGTTCAAACTCTGCTTTTTATATCTCAAGCGACATAATAATAAATGATGGTTCTTTGTCTTTTATATGTTGTGCTTCAAGCTGATCGTGACCCACTTTATAAGATGTCGGTTGAATTTTACAAATACTTTCGGGAAGTGTTTTTTTTTTTAGTCATTTAAAAATGTGTCTATTGATTTCTTACATTTGAAAATGAACGAAGATAAGCGGCGTTTTCATTGAACTACAAGTGAATATTTTACAAGATTCATTCCAGAGGTGGGAGCACATGACAGGAATCAAAGAAAAGAAACATTTCTAACTATACCAATGACTTGTCTTCATCCAAAGAAAATGGTGTTATTTTATATGTGGAGAGTTATTTTACTATAAGATTCTTCTGGAGATGCAAATGATTGATATGTATTGGAAATGTATTGGTTTATATATGAATTGAGATGAAAAGAATATATGTATATTTCATTTAAACCCCCACAGATATATTTCCAATACACTTACTTTTTCTCTCCCTCCTCCTCAGCTTCTGCCACACCCTCACGTCCGTCGAATGCTTAGTGAGTTATTTATTTTTAAAAAAATAAAGCGATAGGGAAGCAATTCACCAGAATCGGCTGAAAATACTGAAAGGTTGAAACCAAGGTAGCGGAATCGGCTGATCTCTTAATTTTATTTATTTATTCATATATATATATATATGTATATATATATATATATATATATATATATATATATATATATATATATATATATATATATATGTGTGTGTGTGTGTGTGTGTGTGTGCGTGCGTGCGTGTATTGTCATTTTAGATCTTGGGTGGATGATTTACCTTCCCCACTGATTTAGTTTGGTTTGCTTGTTAAATTATACTCGCCCGGTTGTATATAAGGTAATTATCTTATTACTGCATGTTACTGGCTACCTGAAGATCAGCTAGTTAGACAGCTGGAGCTGGCTGCGTGTTAAGCTCTTATCTGTTGTCGAACTTCCTACCTTAGTGCAGAGTCTCGTCCGGGGAGGTAAACAGGACCGACCCCGTTTATGCGGGTTCCACGGGGAAGTTTTGGCCTTAAATTCGGCCTTGTGCCACATCCTACCTCGTAGGGAGGTCGGTAATTACGACATTCAAGTAGGTAGACAGCAGAAAAGCTGAAAGATTTTAGCTGTTGTCCAACTCTCTGCCTTGGCTCGGATTTGTCCCACATTAAACTCGGCCTTGTGCCACATCCTACCTTGTGTGGAGGTTGGTGATTATTACTGGCTACCTAAATATCAGGTAGTTAGGCAGCTCTTAGTTGTTGTCGAAATCTGTGCCTTCGGGCAGAGAGGAACCCGGACGCGTCTATGCCGAAGGAAAGAGATTCGTCCAGGAAGGTAGACAGCCCCGACCCCATTTACGCTGGTTTTACGGGGACTTTTTGACCGAGCCTACGGACTCGGAATGCCCCACATTAAATTCGGCCTTGTGCTGCATCATCCCTCGTGGGGAGGTCGGTAAATATTACTGTCTACTTGAAGATTGTGTGCAAACACATCTGAATGTACGGCTTACCTTATGTCTACGCGTCGACCTGGTGGGGGGGGGAATCAACAGCCAATCCTCCGCCCTCACCAAGTACTGGGCTTGGGAGATATGCTTTCAATAAGATTTAGAACAGGAGAAAGATTCTTTCTTCTATCACTCCTATCTGATCTTGCTCTAAATTTTCTGTAACCCCTTGCGTCCTTGTGGCTTGCCGCCTTGCTTGGGGAGAAATGCTAAAAAAAAAAGGAAAAAAATATATATATATAGAGAGAGAGAGAGAGTAAATGTAATAAATCCGTTGGTATATAATCCAAGTACATCCTAGTTATATAAAATCCTAAAACTTATCCACAAACAGAGGTCAATGTATTATTACAGAGCAAATAATTAATATATAATAAAATCCAATATTATGAAATTCGACAGTCTTATTCAACCCAGGTATACCGGGGTTGAATAACGCTGGCGAATTTGGTCGGTTGAAATAAGCCTATTCCCCATATGAGGTAATATTGGATCTTGTTGCATACTAAAATCTCTCTCTCTCTCTCTCTCTATATATATATATATATATATATATATATAAGTGAACATTGTAGTCAACACTTAGAGGTGACACACACACACACACACACACATATATATATATATATATATATATATATATATATATATATATATATATAGTTTGTGTGTGTAATAAAACAAACTTCTCCATCAGTATATCCGGGGTTTTTAGGGGCGGGAGCTAGTTAGTATTTCTCAATCTTTTACGAATTCGCTGCTTTCAAACCTGCTGCCTTCGTCTCAGAATTTCTGGAAAAAAGAGTTTTATACTCGACCCAAAACCCCAGCAATAAAATAGCCAGCCCTTATTCACACACACTTGAATCCGCTGAAACCATTGCTCAACGTAGCCACTACTTCAATATTTATCGCAAGGATCGTTGCCGTTGGACATATTGGATTCAAAAATGCCCGCAATCGTTGCACGAATCTTCTCAAAAATGCAAAGTGAATCTTTGCCCAAACGTTCCAGGCCAAGGGTGAAAACAAACGAATTGGATTTCGAGAGTTATGAAGATGGCCAGCCAAATTCTGAATACAGTCAAAGCGTATGTGTCCACTATGATAAATGGCCACAAGGTCATCTCTTCCTCGCTAGATAAGCCGACGCTATTCGTCTCTGTCTTTGCCTCTAACTCAACAATACTGAGGTAGATTCCATTACTGTAAACTCGCCTACGTAAAAAAAGAAACCTGAATCAACATTGACAAGAAGCAAAGTAGTAAAGTTCCTCAAAGTGAAAAGAATTATGCTACTAAGTGATTACGTGTGTTATTCTTTTTATTATTAGACGAAGGATATTTTTACAATACTAAAAAATAGATCAGATTCAACATGAGCCGGCATTTTCAAATTCGAAATCGGCTGCATGAGTCTGTTATGGTAAACATTCTGTCATCTGCCATTCAACTAAAAATACTTGACGAAAACTCAAGAGATGACTTCGCTTATACAAGATTTGCGAGTATCTGAGATTTAACCAGAAGCCTCCGGTGTTCCGTGTCTAATGCAATCAGCTCAATCGCTTCATCAAAACTTTAATAATGAATCGATCAAGAAAAACGGTACATTTTCGAAAGTAACGTTGATTAAAACACCAAAAAGCGCCGAACGTCAAGAGAGTATTGAAGGGAAAAAAGATTAACGCGTGACTTTTATCAAATTTCGTTGCGTGTTTGGCAACCATGTTTAGACAAAATGGAAAGAAATTATATGGTATAGTGTGCTACAGTTTATTGAGTTATATACAGGGCGTCCTCACCATATCTATTTTTTCCCTCTTTAATTGCTAGCTGTAATAACTATCTGAAAGATAATTAAATATCTTATTAGAAACATTATTCTAAAATCGATGAAACAATCTCTTTTAACTGCGTTAAAAATGTTTGGAAAATATAGGCATAATTTAATAAGTTCTGTTTTGGGGCTTATTTTTTAAGTATGTTTAACATTGAATAGATGTAAATGAAACAGAAAAAACAAATGGCTGTTTTTAATAACCCACTTCATTAAGAAAGGATTTAATTAATATTAAGTTAATAACCGGAACTGTTATTATAATAACGAAGTATCCCATAATACTCATTCCGAAACTTTGTATAAAAGCCGTTTAATTATTAACGGCTCAATTTAGCAGAAATAATGTCTATTGAATACAATGCTATGAAAAAATGGTATCTGTCGGGACAGACGTAAATAATGAAGTACATTATCATAAGTGATAGATGTGAAATGCAAGGAAAAAGTGAAATATCTAAAACCAGTTGCTTGTTTCTAGACAATTACACATTATAAGGTTTCTCTATTTCTAAACAAAAATGAAAAAAATATCCTTAAAATAGAAAACATACATACGTGTACTGTATAAGACTGAAATCAAAACCAAGACAGTCACTCATCAAATGACAAAAAATGGTTTGTGAGTAGAAGGGTTCGCGAACTTACGGTTCTTAAATTAATTATTTGAAAATAAACATTTTTCAACTAACACATCTTGTTCTGTCGACAATTAAGAAAAAAAAACTTGCTTTGGGATCCCTTTGAAGAGTATTTAAGTAAAGTCTCTAGACGGACAAAAACAGTACGGAGATAGGAACGGATACATGCGACATCTGTTCACGACGGTGGCTTCAAATATATTCTCTGACTCATTGATCCGTCTTCATTATCAAGCCACGTGATACACTCTTTCTCGCCCATTTACTTAACACTTACAAATGTCTCCTCATTTTTTTCGCTTGCCTCTTTTATTCCCATATACGAATGAAGAGATCACATTTTCTTAGCTTAACTAACATTTATAAACAAGGAATTTTAACACAAGTACTTTAACATTCATACAAAGTGAGAACAATTAAATTGGAAAAACGCGAAATTAGAAATATTTTATATTTGTATATTTAAAAACCTTTCTCGCATATTTCTTTGTTGTGAGTACATTCAAATCAGGAACATATTCATATTTTTTTTAATTGCCATATTTGATTGATTGTGTGTTTCACAGCATATCAACTCCACATCGGTCATTTTATGCCAGAATTTTATTTTCTTGGGAGCTTTGAAGCAATAAAAATAGGATATATGTTATTCTGCTTTCACAATTGAATACATGGTAGATGATACTAAGCTTTTGTGCATATACATGTTTGTGTGGACATGATTACTAAAGGCAGTGATATGTGCGATATATGCTGTAGTTTTGTTGAAGTTATATTTTGGAACATAGTTTGATTCTTTAATTGGGGAATATATGGATTAATGTCATGAAAACTTATTTCATTATGGTTGTTTGGTTGATTTTGTTTTAGCGGAATATCAACACCTCTATGGGTTATTTAATGCAGAAATCTAAATATTCTGAACAAAATTATATGCATTCAATTAAATATATTTATACTCAATTGTATGCCTTCAACTACTGATAAAATGTATTGCTGGACATTATGCTAAAAAATGTACTGTTGGTAATTCTATTGTAAATAAGTATTGTTAGTAATTTTTATATACAAAATTATCGCTGGTATTTTTACTATAAAAATGTATTTTTATACTTTCATAGTGTTTTGTTTTCTTTCTGGGTTCAATATTTGCCATAACTAGGAACCAAACAGATTTTGGTAGCACGGCTCCAGAAGCATCTGAAAACAAAACTAATTAAAAGGAGGTTCCACACTCCTCAAAGTATCCAATCTCCCGATCAGAGGCCTTTCTACCGAATGTAGTTTATATTCATATCCAGGACTAAAAGTTACCATGTTACTTAAGAGCATAGGGAATTATGACTCTCCACGACCTCCTTTTTTAATATCATGTCGGCTCAGTATTTAACCGGTCCTTGCATTCAACATATTTTTTCTTAATTACCGGCGAATTGTCATGATTCTTTGGAAAGATAGTGGAATTGCTTTCTCTACATTTTTGAATTACAAATCTTTCTATGTCATAGAGTGGTAATCAGCCAAGGGTACAGATATATATATATATATATATATATATATATATATATATATATATATGCGTTCGCGTGTATTTCTCATAACTAGCTGATATGCATTACACCACGAGTATATCGCATCAGCGATAGATAGGGAGATGTGAACAGCCTGAGATAGATAGATAGACTGACAGAGAGATAGATATCAAAAACAACATAGATAGATAGATAGATAGATAGATAGATAGATAGATAGATAGATAGATAGATAGATAGTGTTGTGTCTTAAATAGGAAAGGTGGAGACACAAATAAAAAGTAAAAAGTAGCTTATTCCGGGGATTAATATGGTACACGGTTGAGAACACTGACCAATGTAATAAACAGTTAATCGTTAACTCCTCTCACCCAGAAAGAGAGAGTGGTGTTTAAATAGACAATTCCTTCTTGTGGGGGTGTTCAGATATCCCACAACATCCTCCATTTTTGAATTGATTACTTCCTCCGGAAGTCGTACTTTTTTTCTTTTTCGCGTTTATCTCTGTAGTTCCTGTAAATTTGCATTTCCGTTTACTCGAACATTTCTCCTCAGGGGCTCCGATGTTAAGTGCATCCGTACATCGAAAAATTCGTAAGTAACCGTTATCGGTTCTTCCTTTTGGTTATTTATATGCTCCGAGTAACTTTTTCTCATCTGATTGTGACATCTCCTAATGTTCTTTTTCAGGTCTTTAATTATATACACGATGCGTTTATCAGTGATATTAACAATCCAAATTTCTTTAATGCTTCTATACTCTTTGAAACCTATTTTCTCCTGGCATATACGATTTTGCATCTGTTTTTTAATTGTTTTTGTTTTGTTTTGTTTTTTTGTTTCCTTTTTGCAGCAGTCTATCGAAAACAGGTCTTATCTTTCTTGCGAACATTAACTCTGCAGGTGATAACCATGAATTAGTACTTGGGTTTGGTGTCACACGATATACCTTTCAAAATTGTAGGATATCCTCAACGGATTCGTTTCCGTCTGACGTTCTTAAAGCTCGTTTGAAAGTGTCAACGAATTTTTCTGCCTGCCCATTAGATCACAGGTAATATGCTGCAGTAGTGATATGCATAATCGAAAAAACCTTTACAAAAGTCTTTGAACCCTTTTGTCGTGAATTGTGTGTTATTAGGTTGGTGCAAAAATAATGACGTAATAATGTCGTTTTTTGACGTATTTTTAACGTCAAAAAACGACATTATTACGTCATTATTTTTTCACCAACCTAATATTTTGGATAAGGAATTTGGCAAAAACTTCATGCAAAAATATAATTGTGGCACTGCATGTGGAGTTTAACATTTCATTCCCTTCTGTCCATTTGGAGAAACGGTCAAACACAAATAATATTGTCCTTTCAAAATCTATATTAAACCTTACCCGAGTTCTGTCCGTATTTGGCCAAGGGTTAAATTTAACCGGTGACGCCTTTGCCGCCGTCGGACAACCTCTGCATGATGTTACATTTTTTCCTATTGTTAATATCTGGTCAAAAAATATAGCTCCTAATTAAAGCTTCCATCCTCGATATACCGGGGTGGTCAGTACGAAAGTCTTTTGTTATTCGTTTTTCAGCACCCATGGTATCACCACACCATTTGTCTTCCATCAGAATTCCAGTATCTGTCTATAGAGTGTGAGTTCAAAACCTGGGTAAGGCTTTGGAGAACATGGAGAGGGGAATTAACAGGAGATAACTGATAACTGACATCCATTAGACATGATACGTGGAACTAGAACGCGAGCGAAATAAAGAGATTCTAACAACCCGAAGAAGGCCGAAGCGTACAACGGCTGAAATTTTGTGATAAATATGAAAACAAAAATGAGGACAATAGTCCGAATAATATAAAAAATTATCAAAATTCCATTACAGTTAGAAAGTCTTTTCACCATTATGCTTTTTGCACTGTTACTCTATAAGTTTTTCTTTTTCTCTGTGATATATTTGTCTATTTTTGGCTTTGTTCCTGATCTCCTCGAGCATCGCAGGTAATTCCTGGATGGTGTTGCACATCATCCCTGTTATTTTCATTTCTATTCTTTGGGTTGCTATCATATTTCCCGTCAATGGTTCACATAGTTTGGGAATTAACCTGGATAATCCGTCTCATCCCATATCCTCTTCGACATCTGGAACTCTATTTTTAAATTATAATTCAATATTGTTCCCCGTCTCTGAAGTTGATTTGCAGTATGTGTAGGAATTTCTTTTCTGGCACCAAAAATATACAATAACGGTCTGTGGTCTGTTTGAATTGTAAAACTTCTGTGGATGAATCTATGGAACATTTTTACCGCAAAAGTATCCCTAAAGCGTCTTTTTCGATTTCTCTGTTCCCTTTTTCAGCTGGTCATATGGTCCTCGACACATGTGCAATCGCTTTTACTCGGCCGTTGATTTCTCTGTCTAATATTACGGCTCCTAAGACCAAATTACTAGCGTCACTTGCAACAATATTCTTACTGGGATCGTAATTCACCAAACTTAAGTGTGACGTTAATATTTCTTTTTAGTTTCCTCAAAAGTGCTCTGATATTCAATACTCCAGTCTCATTTAGAATCATTTTTCTTTTCAATAATTTGTTTAGAGGATTTCTTAACACTTGCATATTTGGGATAAAATTACCGTAGTAATTTGGTAGACCCTTGCTTGTAGTTTCGACACATATGTTGAGATAGGCATGTTCTCTATCGCACTCGACTTCATGGGTCTGGTTTTGTGCTTTTCGCATATATAACTGGTCCGAAATTCTTAATTTTAGATTAAAAAAATATTCAGATTTATCCAAAGTAAATTTCAAACCATATTGTTTAATTTTTTAAACATCTTGTTTCTTTAATATCTTGTTTTTGACTTTCACTCTTAATTAAGATGTCATCAAGTTAGGCTATTGCGAAATCAATCTCATTCAATATCGCATCCATGATTTGCTGGAAAATGTCTTGTGCGATGTTTATCCTGAATGGCAGTCTGTTGAATCTATATAGACCATTATGCGTATTTATATTTAAACACTTCGCACATTTTTTGTCGACAGGAATCTGGTTGTACGCTTCAGATAAATCAAGTTTTGAAGACACTTTGACACCATATAATTTCGCGAATATGTTTTCATGACTTGGCAGAGTGTAATTACATACTTCAAAACAATCGTTCAACCCTGTAGGAAAATCTGCGGAGTCCCTAATTTTATTACATCTTTTTCACGTAATCGGTACGGTTTGTCCACTCACTGTAGTTCGTTTTGCTCTAAGCGGTCTAATTCTTTACTAATGGAGGCTTTGGCTGCAAAAGGTACCTTTTCTTTTCGACCTAAAATAGGCGTCACATATTCTTTAAGTTTGAAGATCGCTTTAGCATTTGTTCACCTGCCAAGTCGCTCAGAAAAGAAAAAAAATCAGGATATTGTATATTTCATTCTTTTTTTTTTAATTTTCCATCCTATTTGAATTAACACTGACCCTACAGCATATCGAATTAATTGGTTGGTTGAAAAGTTCGAATGCATCCAGTCCAAACAGGTTCTGTGTTCATTTCATAAAGAATCCTTTTAATGTTATAGTTTTGCTAATAAATGTCACATTTGTTTTAAATTCTCCTTCAATATTTAGTTTATTTGCTATGAGCAATTCTTCTCGTCGTCAATAAAGATGATCTGCTAACATTTCTTCAAAGTTATTTTCACTTATCAATGTCTTATGTGAACCAGTATTGATTTGGAACTTAATCTTTTTATTGATCATCTACACAAACTTTCTTTTCATCTGTATTTCTTTGTTTTCCATTGTAATTAAGTCAAATGTATTTTTCATTTTTGACCCCTTTTTACTCTTCGTTTTTCTGCAACGCTTATGTCTTTTTTCGCCACAATTAAAGCATTCTTTCCTTCTAAATGTACATTCCTTGTAATTATTACTCTGTCCTTAGTCATAAAGATTTATTTTGCGGCTAGAATGATCTTTATGTTGACATTTTTTTATTTAATTTTTGACGCATCCCGTTCTTCACTCATTGCCATGCCGCCTCGAAAACTTACTATTCTTCTGCAGAGTGATTTGTGGATTTGGCTCTAATTTAGAGAACATTCCGGTCCTAATATCGCCATATTGTGCAGCCTTTAGTCCTTATACAAAAATGAAGCATTTAAACATAAACTGTTCACACTCTCTATTGATAATCCCATCAAAAGTCGAATAGTCCTCTTCACTTTGTTTTTGTAAGGTTTAAACACTGCCATTTTGTGTTGAATAGAGATCTTTTCTTTCCACCATTTTCTTTTTTCAGAATTAAGACAGTCTCCTGGAAATATATTTATCCAGGATTTTTTCGGAAGTATATAGTTTGCCTACTTTTCGTGTTCATTTTGACCAAATTTTCCGAGCAACAGGCGTATTTATTTTTTGTCCGACGATGTACCGCAATCTTTTTTAAATACCTCTTCATAATGGCGAAAATACGCCGCAGAAGTTACCTACTCCTCAAGCCTGTACTTAAATTCGCCAACTGAATTTATCACCGAATCCTGAAAAAAAGAATTTACATGTCCTTACTCTTTTTTTTTCTACACTAACAATTCGAACATTTTTTAAAATAGTTCCTTTTATTTCACAGATGGTTACTGTTCGAAACGTTGTTTTTCCACTAACCATTCATTTTTTTTTTCTGCTGGATATTCATTAAAGATTCTTTTAAATCTTTCATGTTTCCTTGTAGAGACAAAATTTAACTGACTAGACAATTTCCTACTCTTCCTAATTCCGTAAACATTTACCGAAAAAAAACATTCTTAAATGTTAATATGTTATTTTGTTATACAGACTTGGAATTAATCGCCGACAATTTCTTGGTATCTGACTGAAAATTACTTTAGACCCAAATCCTCAGTCATTGTTGGTATTACACTCGAAATTTTCGTTGTCAAATGTTAGTATCCCGTTGGAAATTTTAATATTCGAATCCCTCTTTGCCAAATGTGCCGTAAATAAGAAAAGTTGACAGACATATAAAACTAAGTAATAGTTTATTCCGGAGAATAATATGGTACACGGTTGGGAACACAGACGAAATGTAATAAACAGTTAATCGTTAACTATTCGATATTTACCTGAGATATCCGCAAAAGAACGGTTCTTAAAGTGGGGCTTTAATAGCGCATACGCTAGGGCAAAATAACCAGTAGAACCCGCATGCAACAGAGAGATAGTGCCCTTCGACAGGCTTCGTCTGGACTCTTCTCCGCCCGAAGGTAGAGAGTAGACAAGCAGAGTAACGATTAATCGTTAACTCTTCTAACTAATTAATAGAGAGAACTGTTTAAATTATAATTCGACTAGTCAAACTTGTGGGTTTGTCACGCTACGCAATTCATAGATAGATAGATAGATAGATAGATAGATAGATAGATAGATAGATAGTGATACACTGAAAGAAATAGATACATCGATATATATATATATATATATATATATATATATATATATATATATATATATTGACAGAATAAAATAGATAGGTATATAGATAGATATTATTAGACTAAAAGAGATAAAAAGAGGTAGATATTAATTGTCTGAAATAGATAGATAGATATTGATAGAATGAAACACACGCACACACACACACACACACACACACGTATATATATATATATATATATATATATATATATATAGAGAGAGAGAGAGAGAGAGAGAGAGACTCAGATAGATAAATAGTTAGATGTTGAAAGATAAATATAGATAGATACTGACAGAGATAGACTGAGAGATATATTAATAGAAAGATATTATCAGTCTGAAATATATATAAATATATATATATATATATATATATATATATATTTCTCAATTTGAGTCTGTCAATATATATATATATATATATATATATATATATATGTCGATCTATATATATATATATCTGTCAATATATATATATATATATATATATATATATATTGACAGACTCAAATTGACATATATTGACAGACTGTATGCATCTGTATATGCATGTGTAAGTGTGGGATTTCACTGGATTTTTCAAACTGTTTATGATGACCTTTTCTAGAAGGAGACTTGCTAGTTGGGGGACAGAGAAAGAGAGAGAGCGAGAGATTGCGCTATAGGGAACAGAGTGGAAGATATGACAGAAATAGGCCTCGTTACAGGATATCATGTAATATATATATATATATATATATATATATATATATATATATATATATATATATATATATATATATATATATATATATGGAGAGAGAAAGACAAATAGGTCGATATTGACAGACGGAAATAGATATTCAGTCTACATGTATATATGCATTTGTAAATTTGTGCATGTGTATTTCTTTTAAGTAGATAATATAATTTACACCTCGTGCACCTGCCATTAATGAATGATAGATATTGTCAGGCTGATATATATATATATATATATATATATATATATATATATATATATAGAGAGAGAGAGTGAGGGATAGATGTGAATAAATAGATGTAGATATATAGATACTGAAAAAGAAAGATTGATATATAGAGATCGATATTATCAGACTAATATATATATCTTATTGTGATATATTTTTATTAAATAGATCACTGTCTGCTCCTTACCA
>OZ010583.1:126987428-127064928 GCA_963932145.1 Acanthosepion lycidas
GCAGAGTCCATATGACATTCCAGCAGCCACCCTCTTAACTGGGGGCAACGCTTCCTCCGTGACTAAGAACCTGATTGACTTGGAGGAATCGTTGTCCATAATGGCAAGGATCCCACCAACAAATTTACGAGTTCTTTTCTTATCAGAACAACCTGGGGAGATTTTTCCGAGTTACCGAACATTCGTAATCACCATTAGACTCATTCAACTCTTTTCAAATCTTTTTCACTGTCCTTAGTTTGACACCTAAAACACGCTGAAATCTCCGTATTGGAACTTCCGGTGCGAATGCTTAGCAGTACACCTCACCGATTCTAAATTTCTAGCGGAGTGAATTACGTCATTGTGCTCTTTTTCTCACATATGGTGCCCAACTGACCCTACAATAGTGTGCAGTTGACAAAATCAAAAACAAACAAAGCGCATGTGCAAAAGTAAAAGTAAAAATGGGGGAAATTTTCCCATCGTACCCTGTATAGTAAATTTGTTCTAGCTGATTCCTAAATCGAGTTATTTAAAATGTTTACTATTTACCGATTACATATCCTAAATTTTTATGATGAACTCACTGTAGGTGCCATCACAGCTTTGACTATGGACTGATATAACGTTATAAAGAAAATAGTTTTCTATTCGATTAAACTGACCTGCGATGCACAAAACATGACTTATAGGTGAATATAACAAAGAGATAAAGGAAGTAATAAATAATTTAAAATTTGCATCGAGTTTTCACCACTATCAGTAGGGTATAATAAATAAATAATATTCTTACTAAATTGCCAAGGAACGATGCTTGCCAAATTTGGGAGTACGCAACATTCTTTGACCAAGTGAGCTTCTTCTTCATACCCATGTTATTCTACAAACTATAGTCCTGGCATTGATTTCGAGCTCTTAAAATGGGAAAATATAAAGAAAAAATGTTAAAAACACGATTGATTGTTATAAGCGTCGATTTAAAGTCAACTACCTTTGTTAGATATTTCTATAAATAAAACATTTTAGAATTTCACGAACAAGGAATTCAACGAATGAATACAACATGAACAGTCTGCCATGTACCCTACGAGACGAAAGAAAGAAAAAATACAAGTGGCAGCGTGAATCTGAGTGAAGGATAAGTGGGGGAAAAATAAGGGATAATATATGGATTACATTTGCATTGATCATGAGTCAATCATGAAACAATTGATTTCTTGATATTTGCTTTGTTATAATATGGATTCAATTATGAAATTTCTGATTCCTTGATACTTCCATTGATCATCATAGTGAAATATGTCTGATTCATTTATATTTGCTTGGATTGATGATCCATTGAATCCAATGATGAATCTAGTGAGGAAATATCTGATCCATTGACATTTGTATGCATTATCATAAGGGATCCAGTGATGAAAAGTCTGATACCTTGATTTACTTTGTTTATTGTTGTAACCTAGGAATGTTTAATGAATTAATCACGCCAAGTTTGGTAATGAACGATAATACTTTGGAGAAGAACAACACATATAAAGTTCGCCAGCGGCGGGTAGAAGTAGTCAACTGCTAGAAGTGAGTCAACTTAATTCCACAATGAATCTCGAAAAATCTATTGAAGTTTTTGTTTTCTTTTTGTTTTTTGTTTTTTTTTTTTGACAAAGTCTGTTTTTTCAACAGAAGTTTCCGTCTGATTCAGCGATGCATATTATATTCTGAAAGAAAGGTTTTGTTCTAGGTAAATTTTGTGGCTTTAACTAATTCATTTCTTAGATTTGCTAATATATTTACTGATATAAGAAAACGCACTTTGTTTTCTAAACGTAGTCATAGTTGAGTCAGGTCACCTTCTTTCACAGCTTATTTTTGTCTAAAATTTCATTGGTATCTTCGTAGGCAATGTAATTTTCGTTGGCGGGAAATAAAGTGACGGCCTGATTTTTAATGAGTTCTCTGTGTTAAATCGCAGTAATTATTATTCCTTTTCCACACACTATTTCCTGCCTTTTATATACACACACTGTCCAAAACGACAGCCATCTTCTTTTCACCTTTGCTTTTTGAATAATGTAAACGAACGAATATGAAGTGGCCAGAGATTTATTTATCATAACACCTGGACATGACGCCTTTTTTTTTTTTAACTTTCGAGTCATATTCCCAGTTTCAGTGCTAGGCCATGTTAATATATTCGGCTCAAAGTCAGTTCTGATTATAAATTCGTTAGAATAATATATTTCATATTCTGCATAATATCGCTGCGTTTAAAGAAGTGGACTGGTGAATTAAAGGAACATGATTCAAATTCTTCCTGTGGTAATATTAGCTCTTTCCTTATAAGGAAACATTAAACAGTCACTGACCGGGCAGCCAGTGCCATTGTTAGTTGAAATTTATAAATATTTCTGTTAAAACAAATTTTTATGAAAATTGGTTTCTCAAGTCTAGTAATTTTTATCACTTCTCATAACTTTTTTGTTTGAAGTGGTGACGCATATCTTCATAGAGTCATCCTCTCTCTTGTATTTGCTATTCATGTTATTTGCTGCTATTTTTTGAATCCCTCAAATCATGTGGCTTCAGTTGAGCAAGATGCAAGTATTAGGTGTGAGGCTATGAAATGTGCATATTTCAGGAGAATGCTCACTCTCAAAGATTTGAATACAGGTTCAATTTTTGTTTCTGTTGGATGCTATTGCTTATCTCCTAAACACAATTTCTAAGTACTACAGGGTGCGATGGGTAAATTTTCACTATTTTCTATTTTTAATTTTATGCATATCCGTTTTTTGTTTTGATTTTGTCGACTGCAAGCTATAGTATGTTAAGTTGTGCACCGTCTGTGAGAAAAAGAACACCATGACGCAATTCACGACTGTACTACTTAGCATTCACACCAGAAGTTCCAATAGAAACATTTCAGAGTATTTGGTTGGCAATCTAAGGACAGTTCAGATGTTTCTGAAAGAGTTGAATGAGTCAAATTGTAATTATGAGGGTGTTTCTTGTGATTACTAATGATGGCGATGTTATGTCTCCATTCATCCTTCCACAAGGACTAAGACCCAAAGCGGAGGCCTGCATCGAGTTCTTTAAGGAGGTACTGCTGCCCTGGGTTAACAGTATTTCCTGGAAGAGCCTATATCAGGCCAACTGACACTGCACCATGCCGCATAACAGGAGGACCTAGTCATGGCTGTTAAACAATTTCTGCGACATCACCCCTTACATCTGGCCAAATTGTGATTATTATGTGTGGTTGCAGTTGAGTAAGAAAGCAGCAAAACTCCTTATAACACCAAAGATGAACTGAAGGCAAATATTATGGCAGCATTCACCAACTTAAATAAGGAGACTATCCAAAAGATTTGCAAGAGATTCTGAAGTCGTTTGGAGGCCATTGTTGAAGCCAATGATGAAATTATTGAATAACTTTACTCTTTAGTATTTCAAGATATTTCTGTGTAATTTTGCTAATTTAAAATGAGATGCTAGTTTTTCTTTTTTTTTTTTGCGCAATTTATACGACAATTTATTCATCACATCCTCTATATATGAATTGTTGAGAAAAATGTATTCGTTGTTAACTGTAAAGTCTGCCATTCCCAAGCGGTTATCCAACTAATTACTGACTACTCTCTACGTTGTTTAACTTCGGTAATCGTACGGGTTCTACAGAAGGACGCTGAGAATACAATGGACTGAACATGTGAATAGCGAAAAACTTATGCGGATAATGAAAAAAAAGGGTGGTTTTACCTAGAATTGGAAAGAGACAGTTGAGATATCTAGGGTACATAGTGGAGAGAGATGACTGGAGAATTATGATACACACAAGATTATCGAAGATAAAATAGATAGTGAGGAGCAGTAACTTGTCCGACTTGTGAAATTGTACGGTAAAGTGGCAGAGATAGTAAAAAGAGTCGTGAACGGCAGAGATCAGAAGGGACACGACACCTAGAAAGATAATTGGGAAAAATAGTCAGTAGGGATAATATATCTATGGATTATATTTTTCATTGCTTTTTCATCTCATAAATTCTGCATTAAATAAATAATTTTGTCCTTAAAAGACCCAAGAGCCACTCAGTGTATAGGTTTACTCAATGATATGTGTGATATGAACACGAGAGTATGAATGGGAAGTGAACAATATGAGACTATGAAAGATAGATAATTATTGATTCTAGGCTTAAAGAGGTAAAGAGTGTAGTATTCCTGGAATCATCAAAGGAATCTATTTCACAAAGTTGCGATTTCTGTGAAGAACATTTCTTAATGAAACTTCCTTCTTGACAATAGAATATGTTTGTGATCAGGGTTATTCAACACTGTAAATGTCTATAATGTTGGCAATAATGAACAGACTCCGTCTACATATTTACTATGTAAATGGTGACTGGAATATACAGCCTGGTGCCTGTGTTTCCTGTGGGAAGTTTCAGATTGGAAAATAATTTAAGGCTCACAAGATCGCGCAGATGTTTTAGAACATTGTCAAGTCTGGAACGAAGGAATTGGGCTGCTCCTCTCAAGATATCACAGAAAGAATATCTATTTGGTTTGATCTGATTCTTAAAATATTTCAGATCTATTGCGCTTAAAAAGCGATAATTTTTTACGGCGAAATGTTCCTTTTGTTCTTTAATTTTTAAATGTAAGTAGGTTGGAATTAACTGTTCTCAACATAGATTAAAATCACTTGTTTTCAATGAGTGTATTTGTATCTGCTTCATACTGTAACAGGGACTTGAACCATTACCACCTATCTTCCATTAAGTGTGACTCGAAACAATTTCGACTTCAAAAAACAATTCGAATAGTACACCTAATGACAATATGTGTTGAGTAATTCTACAACTTCCCCTTCAGAGAACACTCGAGTATTGAAAGCAGTTTACATTCAGCTGTCCAGCATATAGTCATTTGGATTGTATGTCAAGCGGATTGCTGCATTGTTATCTGTAAATGTAATCCCAGTACGTATTATGGTTTTAGTTTTTTTTTTTTTTTTTTTTTTGCACAAAGACCCGAAAACAGGAAAAATATAGTAGAATGATTTGATATAAAGATAAACTGTGGAAAATAATTGTACTACATATGTAGAGTCACTTAGTTTACTTCATCTAAACTTTTAAAAAAGAAGCGTGATTACAAGTGGGCGTTAATTTTATTTTATGTGAAGGAGAGTAATGCTGGAAATGTATTAAATCTTTCAGCTTTTTAAAGACTTTTTAAAACATTCTCCACAAGCACTTCTAATTATGGCTTCGGCTTTTATCGACGATGTCGCTCCTATCATCAGTAAAACTACATAACGTATGCTGTCAAGGTTTTTCTCTTCCCGTCAACAATATCGCTCGATGCCATCAAAAGGTTGATGTTTTGACGCGCCAAATATCCAGTTCTTGATTTGAAAAAAACATTCGTTCTTTTGTGGCGGACGTTTCATTCCACTTTGAAAGTCTCTATCAGAAAAGATTTACGTATCTCATTCGGAGAAAAATAGTTTCTTCTAAGCAAAAATCCCCAATGCATTGCAAAGATGATATCAAGATGAAAAGATACATATAGTAATTTTCAGATGGCAGACTGAAGTAACGTAAAATAAATGAAAAAGTTTGATTAAAGTCATGCGTATACATTATTCTGGAAGGATCTATGCTGATTTCTACTTTTCTTTTGAATCTGAGTGTCTCTTCTTCAATTTTCGGCGTTGCGGATCAAGTGACACCAAGTAACATTAGTTCATGAGTACCCATTTTACTAGTCCTCCTGATATTAACACCTGCAGAGGGATAATTTTAATGTTTCATCGAATTTCTCTAGGTCAGGTCCTGTTCAATGTCTAATTCGTTGAGTATTATCGGTACAATCGTCAGACAATTAATTCATTTCACCCCAAGCATGGATAGAATGCCACTAAGACGCCAAGGGTTATTGAAAGAGAAAGAGAAGAAAAAACTTTTGTGAGGAGGCCGGACAATAAAAGAATAGGTTTCAAGGACACTGAAGATGTCTAATGACGTTGCAATTAATTATTTGAAGATCGTAGGTGACAGGAAAATAATTCCACAGATAAGAAATGCCACACAATAAATTATATTATAATAAAAATTTCGGTTACCCATTTCTTCTCACTTTCCTTTATAAACTTTTGTAGTAACTTTTGTAGTTTTCTTTTTGTTTCTGTGTCATCTGCATATTTTAAGTTATTAAGATTGTGTCCGCCAATAATGAAAATTAGTTTAAATATTATTATATATATATATATATATATATATATATATATATATATATATATATGCCACTATTTGGCTTGCTAAAAAAGAAAGGAAAAAAAAAGAAAGACGAGAATTAAAGTTAGGTGATAAAAAGCCATCACGAAAAGGACACTAAGCGGTGTTATTTTTCTGACAAAGAAAAGTGCTAATTTTTTTTATTTCCATTGTCGAGAAGAGAAGATACTGGATTTAATCTGATTTATGTTACGGGGCGGGTGAAAATTCCAGGTTGGTCAAATAACCTGCGAGACAGAATTCTAAAGAGATAAAAATTAATTAAGCACCCGCTGACCGAAGAACGAAAATGTCCATTGGACCACACAGAGTTACAAAAAACAAAAGACTAAACCATTAGTTATCTACGGAAAGGTCGTTTGGAAAAGGCATCTGTTTTGTGTCGGAACTGGCTAGGATAGCGAAACTATTTTATCGGATCAGTAATTGGCACCAAGAATGAAAATACGACCAAATGGCCACCCACTTGATGCTGGCGAAAAGCTGATTGACAAATTCCAGGTGATTCGTTTAAGATAAAGAGTCTAGGGTGTGAGGTCTCCTCGAAGAGAAGAAATAAAAAGGAAAAGAAAAAGAAAAAAAAAGGGGAAGATGAATTTTTTTTCCTTTGAGCAAGATTTTTTAAACGGAGGCTAGTCTGGCCACACCCATGCTGCTGAGCACCCATTGGCTGAATTGTGGCTTGAGCCTTAGGCGGAGGTAATCATGTGAAGAAGGAGGGGACACCTGTTGCGCACCCCTGAAGGGATAGGTGTGAGATGCCACTGTGAGAGAGAGGGGAAACCCGTTGACACCCTCTGAGGGTATGGGTGAGATACCAATATGAGAATAGAAGAAGGTGAGAAGACGGAAGACTTCCAACAATTGAAAATAATAAAATTTTCCTGACCGAGAACAAAGAAGTGGATTGTGGGTTTAGAATTATCAAGGAAGCTCAAACCCCGACAAGCCCACCCCGGTTTTGGTCGGCGTCCATATAAGCAGAGTCGCAGCGAGTTAAGTGCAGTTGAGTTCGAGTTCAAGTTCGCAGTTGGGGTTGGAGACGGACAGGCAAGCAGTTGCACCCACCTCGAAGAAGCTAAGATTCGCGCAAATTCCGAACCGATTTCAATTTCTAACCAAGAACAATTTATTTTTGAAGAACGACTTAGACTCACACCACCAAAACAATTTTTACGAATATCACCTGAAGATACACCAAGAACCAGTTTCTTAAAGATCAAACAACTTAAGATGTTAAGACTCGCCTAACAAACGTCACATTTGGCGCAGCGACACGAGGGGGATGTCATATATATATATATATATATATATATATATATATATATATATATATATATATATATATATATATGCAACATGTCATCCAAATACAGGGCTGTATTTACATTAGTCGGACTATTGTCCTCATCTTTGTCGCTATATTTGTCACAACGTTTCGGCCGTTGTACGCTCCGGCCTTCTTCAGGTGGTTGGAATTTCGAACTGAACCCTTTATTTCGATCACTGAGGTAGACTGTTCTAGTTCCACGTGCCATGTTTGATGGATGTTATATCCTGGTATTGAACTAACACTCTTTGTGTCTGTCACTGGATCTAACCAACGCCTTTATCCCCTGTGCCATGTGTCCTTGAGGACATTTGAGTATGAATTTCTGGGTATTATAAACCTAATGTTTTCAGCAACCATTTTTACCAGTGCTCATATTGCAATTTTTTCTGTTATCATTGCATGTTTTTACCAGAGCTCATGTTGCAACTTTGTTATCATTGCTTTTCTCTGGTACTCCTTATTACTGTTTTCCATATTGTATTTTTTTCTATGCTTGGTCGGCTCTGGAGATTTTTGTGGCCTAGCATATGTGCTGATTCCTTAAGTTTACGAAGTTTACAATGGTGTTCCCTGTCTATGATCTCAACATGATCCCACAGGGGACGGTGATCTCCCTTCTCTCTCCATATGTGATCTGCCACGCCTAATTTTTCTACTTCCCCTCGCGTTACACCTTTCTGGTTTTCTTGAAGACTTACCTTGAGGGGGCGGCCTGTCTCTCCTTTATATTCCTTTCCTCAGCTGCATGGGATGACGTACACACAGTCTTTAGTCATGTTCTCCTCTATCGGGGGTCTCACTCGAGAGAGATATCTGCGAAGTGTTGTCACGCTTTTGAAGGTTGTCCTGATGCTATATGGACCGCAGATCCTTTGTATTTTCTCTGATAACCCCTTCACATAAGGCAGGCAGACTGTTTTCTGAGTGTTGTTGTCCTCCTCCTCCTCTTGTACCCGCCTATCCCAGTTTTTTTTGGGGGGGTGGGGGGCTGCTGCCATGTACCCAGGGTAGTTGTTACGTTGTAGGGTACTACTTATACTGACCAATTCCTTATCTAACGTCTCTGGGTCGCTACTTATGACTTTTGCTCGCTGTTGTAAGCAACGGACGATCCCTTTCTTTACGCTGTGTGGATGGTGGGAGTTGACATTCATACCCAGATGTCCTCAAGGACACATGGCACAGTGGATAAAGGCGTTGGTTAGATCCAGTGACAGACCCAAAGAGTGTGAGTTCAATACCCGTTTAAGGCAGTGGAAAACTTTCAGAGGGAAAATTAGCAGGAGATAACTGATAACTGACATGAATCATACATGGCACGTAGCAACTAGAAGAGTCTACCCCAGTGATCGAAATAAAGGGTTCAGTTCGAAATTCCAACCACCTGAAGAAGGCCGGAGCGTACAACGGCTGAAACGTTGTGACAAATATGGCGACAAAGATGAGAACAATAGTCCGACTAATGTAAATACTGTACATAATACCTCATCTCAGAAATATAGACAAATACAGGGCTGTTTCACTGTATCACAGATCATCAGTGCAGCTAGGCATCGGGTTGCTTCAAACCTGGACTGAAAACTGATTGATGTGGCATCAATCAGTGTTTCTACCCCTTCGCTATCAGCGCAAGGCAGGAAAATTCTGGTGTAAAACTTGAGCTCTCGTATGAAAGAAGAAAATGTTTTATTTTTATTGGAAAAATAAGAAAAAAGTAAATAATAGCGGAATTATTCATTTTGATTCAATCAATTTACACAAGGGTGTATATATATTCTCAAAAATCCATATATTTGCATTGATCAAGTCTCTCAGAGGACGAAATGCGAAACTAAAATTTTTTTTTTTCATTCATATATATATATATATATATATATATTGTGAATGACTACATATATATATATATATTGAACAATAAAAAAAATATTAAAATCTTCAGACATACTGGGTCTAGACTAATATTCTTTCGTTTTTATTATTATTTCATTTAGATTGATCGACTAGTTTCGGCCAACATGGCCATAATCAGGAGAAAAAAAATCTGCTTACTGGTAGCAGTGAAATAGAGAAATAAATGTCTTGATTGCGAAAATGAACTTCTTTTCTGTAGTTTTCATTTGTTTTCTTTATTTTTTTTTTATCTTTTTAACATGAATTCTTTAACATTCCTTGTGTTGATGAAACAGTCTCACTTTTAAGTTGTTATTTGAGATAAGCGCGGTCTGGATCCACACTGCTCTGAATTTCCTTGGTCCGTTTGACAGTTTTATTGGTTCCTTTAATGTCTCTCTGTTAAGTGTATATGTATATATATATATATATATATATATATATATATATATATATATATATATATATATATATATATATATATATATATTCGAGGAGAAAGACAACTCTGAATTCAAAGCCTGTGGAGGGTTGTTTCAGACATTCAAAAAGTGTGGTTGGTTCGAATACGACGGGAGAGTTCACTATATATATATATATATATATATATTATTTCGAAACAAGTATTCATATATTATTTAGCCAAACGTGTGCAAAAAATATCAACATAGATAGATAGAGAGATAAGTTTGATTTTACTGCAAATATATTTTTGTTAAAAATATTATTTTATTTGTCCTTCTCTTTTTCCTTGGTTTCTGCTGAAAATTCCATCCCAGTTTGTTGGATGTGCTTAGTACATACAGAAATGTTAGCATCACTGAACGTACTAATATCTCAAACCGAGCATTGGTTCAAGACATGAGTATACAGCAAGCCAACATTCAGCGGATATTACCTCAACCCCAACTTTCACCACCAATACAGTGTCCACTGCTTTCAACATCGAGCAAAAGTCATAAGTGGCCACTCAGAAACATATGGACCAGAAATGATCAGTATAATCAGAACCCTACAACATAACAACTACCCCCGTTGCATAACAGCAACTGCTACAAACGAGGTTAGAAGGGTACAAGAGGGTAAAATCTCTCAGTAAACAGCATCTTTTTGTCTACCCTATTTGATCTGTGGTCAATATATCATCAGGACGATCTACAAAAGTGGTTCAACACTTTTGCAGACATTCCTTCAATAAAGGAGAACATGGCTAAGGTACATGGTTAAGATTGTGTACGCAATCCCATGTAGCTGCGGTAAAAAAATATAAAGGAAAAACTGAACACAGTGAAGCCGTAATATGAGGGGAGCAGTGGACCATATATCGAGTGAAAATATACATCACCGCACCCTGGATGATGAGGTTGAATTAATAGACAGGGAAAATCACTGGAAAATACAAAAACTTGAGAAATCAGCGAATATGCTAGGGCACAAAAATCTCCTAAGCTGGTCAAGCGTAGAAATGAATACTGTTATATACCGTACCTATGAACACTAACAGGTATGTCCCAACCTTCATAAATACGTTGAACACAATTGTAAGCGAGAGTAATATGCTAAGTAGTTCACCACCAGAAGTGGTTTACCTACTTCACTCCGCTGACGACTATTGTATTTTGTAATAAAGATTACCGTTTCATTTCCAACCTCCGTTTTGGTTATTCCTGATTCAGTAACCCTTTCCAGGTTACAACAAATACAATATGGGAACGAGTAATACAGAGACCTGAGAGAAAAATTGATAACAAAAGACATGAGCTCTGGCAAAAAGATGATAAATGAGATATCACGTTTATAAGTCCAAAAAACGTCATACACTGAAGGCACATGACTCAATGGAAAAAACGTTGACTTGCCCGAAAGTGATTTCAGTGCCTGGCGACGGCAGAGGTGAACAGAAATTTAGAGAGTTCAGTTTAAAGAGAGATAACTGATACTGAAAAATCTGGAAGAGGCATGGTACGTGGAACTAGAAAAATCTATTACGGGGGACGAAATAAATATACGGTTCGCAATTTCAATCACTTGAAGATATATATATATATATATATATATATATATATATATATATATATATATATATATATATATATATAATCAAATGCGTGATAACGGGGTATATTTATAGAAGTCAGTGTCTACAAGCATTTTTAGAGGGCGTATCAGAGTCCGATCAGCTCTGATGGGGTCGACTTGCTTAGGTCAGTATGATGTTTGAAAGACCCGAAACTGTATAAAAGTTGTGCTATATTTATGGGATAGTACTCAGTATCAGAGATAGTGTCTGTCTAAATATAAAAGTTGACATTGAAGTCAAAACTGAGAAGCGACAGTCTGTTTTATTCTAGACGCAATCGTCAGGCCTGTCGATTGCGTTTAGCATGAAACAGACTGTCGCCTCAAAGAGTTGACTTCAATGTTCACTTATATATATATATATATATATAATATATATATATATATATATATATATATATACTATTCTTTTTCAAGAGCGGCAATAGAGCAACTAAAATGCATCGGCTTACTGGGTATGAATGAGTATGTGAAAAAGAACAGATTATTAGAAAGACAGAACAAGACCAGGATTTAAGAAGAAAGAAAATAACGATTTACGTTGCACTGAAAAAAAAAAAAACTCAGCTTAACTCATCTTATATTCCACTCAAACATGTGTAAATAAATAATCTTTATAGAAATAAAAAAAATAACGTCGGATTAAAAAGAAATCAATTCACCAATTAAGCTGTTTAAGTTTTGGGTAAAAGAATTAAGATATAGACTTCGAAAGGTATCAAGAAGAGATTTGTCATGGTTTGTATTGATTTTCCAGTGGCCTAATTGTTAGGGAACACTTCGTTTAAAGGAGAGCTTATAATGATAAAAGAAAGGAAAGACAGCTTTAATTTATGTGGAGAAACGCTCTTCTCTTTAATAGGATTTCTCGAAAGTTTAACATTAATTTCACAGTTGAAAATAATATAGATTTCAACTCATCAACGATTATCCACTAAAAATAATGTCGGATAAAATTTTAATTTTTTAAAATCTGTATACATGTACATATTTTTTCTCTCTCTCTCCCTAACTCTCTCTCTCTCTTTCTTCCTTTCTTTCTCTTTCTCTTTTTTGCGTTAGTAATCAGAATTTCTTTCTTGAACTCAAGAAAGAAATTCGGATTACTAACATAAAAAAGAGAATGTCTTATAACGAGAATATTTAACATCGAAAAACATAAAGGAGGAAAAAAATTAATTATTTTTAATAAAATGTGGAAATCTCCACCCTTTGCCTGATGAAAGTCGCAAGACCAGAAACCTATGTAGTAAAATTATGGAAAATAAATCATGATATTTTTTTAAATATATATATATATATATATATATATATATATATATATATATATTTGAAAAGAAAAAGAAGAAGAAAAAATAGACATCCCTGCGTCTTTCGGGCTATCATATTAAATTATCTATATTTGAGAGGAAAATATGCAGATAAGTGAATGAAAATTTAAAAAAAAAATACAAGAAAAGTATTGATTAATGATTGTCAGAAGGAATTTCTGTTAAACTTTTTCGCCATTCGCATTTTTACTTTCCCTGATTGTTTCACTTCGTAACGATCACCATGGTTACGCCCGTATGCCACGACAATATTGAAATTGAAAATACTTTTTTGTCCCTGCGATAAACATTTCCATCGACAAACAGTTCAAGTAACAATAATCACATTGGACAAATATTACATAAATGACAAACACTTGAATCGATCGATGTTTTAAATGATATGAATTCCAATTAGAATGGAAACAATCTGATGAATATTTACAATGTGCAATTTATTTCTTTAGCGATGTTTTAAATAAAAATTTGTGTTCAGCTCATACAAAGTTCAATAAAAAAAAAGTCCTTCAGTCGCGAAATCTCTTTAACCCAAGAAATGTGACACGTTCTTAAATTAGGATCTTTCAAAAACAAATGTTATTAAATCCTTACCAAGAATGTTTTTTGTCAGATTAAAAACAAGAAAGAATTGCAATATTTGAGAACGGAGAAACAGCTGATAGAAACACTAATCAATAATAAGAATAAGACATTTTGAACAAATATACAGCCCGTCCTGTTTAACCCGGCCATCCGTGGTCCGGTAACTCCCATGATCCGGCATTGGTTTTTAATCAGCCGTCATTAGTTTGTCGAGCAGCTAAGAAAGCGGTACCCCAGGTTGTTTACAACTTTCCACAGCAGCCGACAGCCTCGCTCATTTCTTATATATGGCTTCATATTTACCAATTCAAGTTAATAAGTATATATATATATATATATATATATATATATATATATATATATAGTCTTAAGGTGTGCTATATTTATGGAATAAAGTGCTCAATATCAGAGATAGAGCGTGTGTAAATATAAAAGTGAACATAGAAGTCAACACTTAGAGGCGACAGTCTTTTTCATGCTATATGTTATTTTTCTCGGCTATTTATATATATACGGGTTAGTGGTGCATTGTGGGTAGTCTATTATGGCGGTTATTTTACCGGAAGTCGTTTGTTTATTTATTTGGATCAAATTATATTGCTTGTTTTTTACTTTTTATTCTTTATTTTTTTGTTTCTTATTTTATTTATTTATTTATTTATTAACGTAGTAAAAATTTGATTATATCACTTATTTAACAGTTTTATTTTGGTTTGAGAATTTAATTAAAGCTATTTTTTCAATTTTGGGGTTGATTGTTGTAGTTCATTCTACGTATTATTTTGGCGGGAAGAGTTTTTAATTGATTATCTTTATTTGGGATTGGTTTGTTTATTTATTTACTTGGATGAATTTAGGTCAATTTATTTTACTTGTATATTTTCTCTTTTCGGTTTTTAAGTAACATATATATATATATATATATATATATATATATATATATATATATATATATATATTGAAGTCAACACTCAGAGGCGCCAGGCTGTTTCTTGCTCGATGCAAGCGTCAGGCGACGTGACGATTGCATCCAGCATGAAACAGCCTGTCGCCTCTGATTGTTGACTTCAATGTCCACTTTTACATTTACATACGCGCGATCTCTGATATTGAGCATTTTATCTCATAAATATAGCACACCTTAAAACTATATATATATATATATATATATATATATATATATATATATATATTATTTTTTTAGCCTTTGTATTGAATGAAGCAATAAAAAGTATTAGTTATACTTTGATAACCCAGTAATATATGTGTGAAATGAACTGACAATTTTGGGGTTTTTCTATCATGCGGCAGTGTCATGGTTCCAAGTGTGCCGGATTAAAGAGTTTGATCTGTCGTTTGCATTTTAAAAAAGACTGAATATAGTACTTGAACCTGTTGAATGAATAATAAATGAATGATAAATAGATGTGTTACAAATCCCTTTACTTGGCATAAAAGGTTAGCAAGGAAATCCACACAATTACTGGAACGAGCAATAACACATGATTTGAGAAAGTCATTTTCCTGAAAATGATTTTATGAGAAACATCTTAAATCGTAAATATCAATCAACTGTAGTATTGGCTGCTCGGTCAATGAATACCGAATGTTTCCTTATAAGGAAACATTTAATTTTACCATTTCTATTATCATTTAGATAATGATAATTTTTGTATTTATTTCCACTAAAATGTCACAGTTGAATAATACAATATCATAAATGTTTTATCCAACGCTTCACTTAATCTTTGACACGTGTCTTTTAAACAGCTTAAATCTATTTTTTTATTCAGGTGGTTGAACTACATGCGTTCTATTATAAGTTTTCCCAGTTTAAGAAAATGCCCACCTGTATCTGCAGTACGGATTGTTTAATTCTCAATCAGTGTATAATCGTTTCATCAAATTTTAATTTTAGCAATATCAGACGGAAGAACGTCTATCTGTTAAATGCATTGATCAGAAACCCAAATAGTGGATATAACCAAATTTTGGTTGGATTCAAAGATCAGACAGCATAAAAGAATTTCGCAACGAATGGGTGTATGAATTTTTTCTGAAGTAAATGGTTTCTTCCAGTGGATAATCTTTAATAAATTTGAGTAGGGCTAAATTGTTTCCGTGTATTTTGATCGAATGTAGATTGAATAAAAGTCACTAGGCCGTACTGTTGACAACATTAACTCGCCCCACGGTCGCAGGATAGAAAATATTATCTTAAATGTGCGGGCGATAGACGTACAAATGAGCTGAGTACAAGAATAGCCTGACGCTAACAATTTGCAACCGCCTTTTTTCTTTAATATATAATGCAAGCCATCTTAAATTCTAAATGAACTTGCATATGACATCGTAAATTCGCTATTATTCTAAGACGTTCCTTTTCTTAAAATTGTTAGAATCTAGGATGGACATTTATATAGCCAGACTTGATGAAGGATCTAGTCTTGTGATTCTGAATTATTCTGAATATATAAATAAAATGCCGTCTATATTGGACAACATTAGAACATTTCGGAAATCAGGCATTACATCTGTACTTTAAAATTTCTATTTTTAATCCAGACAATAGTTTTGTATCGGATTTTTTGTTCATTAATAAAATGGTCATTGTTTAAGAATACTATTTAGATGATGTGGCATTATAAATATTTTAACTTATTTATATAGAGCAGATAACATTAGAAATATTTTAGAGTTCCATGAAAATATGTGGATACAACGTTTAAAAAACGCACTATCCATCCGGGCTTAATCACAAATTTAACAATATAGTTAGTATTAATATATAACCCCAAAAATCTGGACCTTCTGCATCACTACAGATTTACTGCGTCAAGTACCTCTTCTTATTTGAAAAATGTTTTAGCATTCATTGCTATATAGGAAGATCGATATTGCATCGCGGTTCAGAATTGTTTTCATTATTTTAGATATCCTGTTTCTTATTTATTTGTTTTTAATTTCTGATAGGAAACTTTCGTTATTCTTATACGCCTCCAGATTTTCGTTCCACTGTTCTTCGTCGTCTGTTAAATAACACTTCTTAGTTATTTAAATGTTTGTACTTGCTTGATTTTCACAACTCCAATTCAAAGCTCGTAGCATGTGTTGTTCCTCATCTTACCGACCATTTTTTTTTTACTTTTTAATTTAAACTATTGTTCTAAAGAAACTAATTATCCATACTCAACTAGTAAACGACCCTTTTACTGTAGGTTTTTGAAGTGCCTGGTGGAGAGCATTCAACTCCAATAATCAGATCTAGAATAACAATGACCGGGAGAACCAGCGTGAGAAAACGCTATTAACACATTAGTTTACAGGGAAAGGAATTATCGTTTGGATTTTGCCAACATCTTCTTAAAGACCCAACAGACCTGACCAGCCATAAATTCACAAGAGGATAGAATCCAGTTAGAACTCAATGTCAAGGACAGAGTAAGAATATAATATAAAAGGCTCAAACACTAACATTCTCTGGTTATAATTTATTACACTGGAATCGTAATCACGATCCAATTAATCAGACCTACAAATTCAAGATCTGATGAATTGGATCATGATTACGATTCCAATATAATAAATCATAACCAAAGAATATCAGTGTTTGAGCATTTTATATTTTATATATGATGATTATATTTTTCAACTGGAGTTATAGGGTTATATTTTATTTCCCAAATGCAGTCAGCAAATTGTGGCCGTATTTGAAGGTAATATTATTGAGGGTTGGCTTTTTCTTTTTTGTTACTAATATGTTTCGGGTGGAGTCTGGTACGCTTGTAGCTTTGTGTGTGAGTTGTAATTGAGCTGTGGTCTGATAGGGGTAACGTAAGTCGCCTGGATAGGCTTGTAGTAGTGTGACCAATATAATTATTTATGTGTTTGTTTATATATATATATATATATATATATATATATATATATATATATATATATATATATATATAAAGAAATATAGTCTTAAGGTGTGCTATATTTATGGAATAAAGTGCTCAATATCAGAGATAGAGCGTGTGTAAATATATATATATATATATATATATATATATATATATATATATATATATATATATATATATGTATTAATTCATGAATCATTCATACAAAAAACAAATATAGAAGTTAATGATTTAAATGGCGAGAATACTTCGTCGCAAACAATATAAATAAGATACATCAACCCCGAACCTGTATATGAATGATATGATCCCCGTTTATAAATTCCAGTTGCATAAGGTCTTTTTAATTTTTTACAAGCTTTCGTCTGTTCCTACAGACATCATCAGGTATGGAAGTAGATTTTGTTCTTGTTTTTATTTCTCAGTAATAAACGGTGATCATATCATTCATATACAGGTTCGGGGTTGATGTATCTTATTTATATTGTTTGCGACGATGTATTCTCGCCATTTAAATCCTTAACCTCTATATTTCTTTTTTGTATGAATGATTCATGAATTTATTAATTATAATTGCATCTTTTAATTGAAATATATATATATATATATATATATATATATATATATATGTGTGTGTGTGTGTGTGTGTGTGTGTGTGTGTATACATACACACATATATGCACACATAAATGCACACACACAGACACACACACACATATACATATATATATATATATATATATATATATATATATATATATATGTGTGTGTGGGTTAGCATGTGTAGGTAACTCACAGACTGAAATTAAATTTAATCTCCATTATAACTGGTAAAATTTATAAACCTACTCTTTCTGGCAGAGTGAAATATCTCTTTTTTATTAAATGTTTAGTAATTACAATGCATTAGAAGTTTTTATTTGGATGTAAAAAGAGGAAGTAAGTGTTATGCACGATAGATAAAGGGTAGCACTTGTCATGAAGGGGTTAAGCCTCTGTTCCTTTAACTAATGGTTCTCAGGAAGAAGCTGTTTGAACTGAACTTACTTCTTACGTATGAAATACGAAGGTAATGTGTGCTTGGTGCGAAACTGTGTACCTGACATGTCCTCTCATTCTTTCGAGCCATTTTGGAGGCGTTTTTAAAATACGGTGCCATTACTTGGACATTTACTAAAGCCCTTGGGGCTAAGCTTGATGGAACTTACACGCGGATGCTGAGAGCTTTACTTAACATCTCCTGGAGACAAAATGCAACTAATTCACGTCTCTATGGGTCCATCCCTAATATTTCTACAATCATACGTAAATGAAGAATGCAACTTGGAGGATACTGCTCGCGAGCAAAACAAAAACTGGTGAGTGATCTTCTGTTCTGAATAATTAGCCATGGAGCAAGACAAGTTGGTCGCCTTGTAACCAGCTACATTAATAGACAATATTATGACACAGAATGATTCTCTAATGACCTTCTGACCTTGATGATTGGCGTCATAGACTTATGAATATTCACCTGAACTGAATAAAATATAAACGGTTTTAGGGGTACTGAATGATACGAGTCGTATTTTTCCCATTAAACTTTTAGATCTAGGTTATTTCAGTGTTAGCACAAGGGGTTGTAACTTCCAGAAAGTTACTTACTGTTTAGTTTAGTTTTAATTATTTTGTTCTACGGTATATCAACCTTAATGGGTTATTTAATACCAACACTGATTTTTATTACTGGATTTTTTTTTCCAAAATGTTTTGCTGGAAATATTCCCCCCACCCAATGTATTGCCTGAATTCTTTTCCAAAAATGCATTGCTGGTATTAAAACCTATTTTTTTTATAATTTCATAGTGTCTTGACCGCTTTTGGGGAATTAACTATTGTCCATAGCTGGGATCCTGGGTGTCAGGGTAGACCTAGAATCACCAGCAACTAAGAGGTCGTTCCACGCAACTCAAAGCCTTCTGAACGAAGGCCTTGCTATCGAATGTGGTTTATCAGCTTACCCAGGACACCTGAATGTAATTTATCCTCTTATCCAGGACACCGGATGTAATTTATCGACTTACCCAGGACGAGGACTAGTTTGGGGGTTAACTATTTACCTATAGCTGAAACCCTAATAGGTACTACCACTCTGGATCAGGGGTGGACCTGGGAACACTAGCAATTAAGAGGTGTTTCCACGTTCCGCAAATCATATGATCGAAGACCTTGGTGTCGGATGTAGTTTATCGTCGGGTTACTTACTGCCCAACAGATGAAGTGTTTAGAATTGTGTCATGCAGTAGGGTTTCTGTGTTTATTCTCTGAAAACAGAATATTTTTAGGTTTAGGTTTGTTTTATGTTTGTTTGTTTTTTTTAAAAAAAAGGTTGTACGACGAAATCCTAAAAATTGCAAGTTTCTTATCTATTAGAAATAAGACAGGACCAGAAGGCATGACGCATAACGTCAAAGCTGCTTGTAAACATTATATTTTTTTTCTAATTCCCGTAAGCTTTGTGTATTTCCTGATCAGTTTCTGTATTCTAATAATAATCGATAGGCAGGCTGTGTGGAATGTTACAAGCTTTTGTATATTGATCCTGCAATATCGATATTCTACGTTCGAATTAAGACAAATGGATCCCCGGAGACGGTGCAAAAATCCTATTTTCCCGCTCGGAATGCATCTACATTAAAACGATTACTTGACACGCAAGATTAAATTTCTGATTTTTACGGTTGACGACTCAGTGTTTTCCCAATTATGGCAGCGAATTGGTTGGCTGGAAGCGAAAAATTAAGAAGATAGTTTGCGTGATGGCTGAGAGCGTTGCATGTTTCCCCATGTTCATTATTCGAGCCTTGCTCAAATATCAAATTGTAAATACTGAGTTTAAATTTAAACAGGGAGAAAAATTCCCTACTTGTAAACATGGAGCTGATTTATTTTCACTAGATCGATTTTCTAATATTCAATCGGTTATTTATTTCAACTTAAGCTTAACTCGTGACAGATATCTTCGTGCTTTTTACAATTACACACGATCGGCATTCAAGTTCAGTTAAGGGAAAAAATCGAATTTCTAACTGAATTTCTGTGGTGAGAATTGTCATAATTTACATGAGGATTGTTGCCATCAGTTTTGTTGTTATCACAACTTTTCGACCATTATAACCTCTGGCCTTCATCAGGTACTTCAGGAAATTTCAAACATAAACGTTTATTTAAACTACCGTGCTATCCTGTTATCATTCTTTTGATCATGTGGTAGAGCCTTTACCATTCCGATTCGAAAAATTACGGTAACAGCAATGAAGATGAGTTTTGACTTACTAGTGTAATCTGATTACTGTAATTATCAACAACAACAACAACAATAATAATAATAATAATAATAATAATAATAATAATAATATGGATAAGTATAATCAGACATAACCCAAAAAAAAGTGAGGCAGGAGCAAAAATAGATACTATGACAGTGGATCTGATACAAACTAAAATAAATGAAATAAGAAATAATGATCACGCAGGAAACAAAATGGAAGAATCTAGCTGAGACGTAAACAATTGCAATGATTCAGATACTGTCAATGATAAAGGTGAATCAAGCGACATTAGAGCAAAATTCCTTGAAAGTTGAAATCCCTGAAGCGAAAAACCACATCATTCAAATAATCTGCAAAGCAACACGCACACAAATGTCAGGATGTGCCCAGCGACCGAAAATTCATATATCTAAGTCCAATAAACATACTGTGCAAATATATAATGCTGCATTTCAAACACTGTTAACGAACAGACCACTGGATAGCATCTCTAAAACAAACCACTGTATAACATCACTACTGGAAAATCTATATCAAGACAAAATGAACGACATTATAAGTCCTATTAACAAAATAAGATATTTCAAACCAACCTCAAAAATTTCTATAGACCAATTGGTAAAGCAGTTATAGAAGTTAAAAAGGTACCATCTATAGAATATGTGAAAAATTTTTGGAAGAATATTTCGAGAAACTCAAAGGAATTTAATCCCAATGCAGGGTGGATCAAACGAGAACAATAAAGAATAATGGTTAAAATATAACCAAAAATAATGTTAGAAAAACTGTAACAAAATCCCCAAAATGGAAATCCCCAGGAAATAACACCTGCACAAACTTTATCTATGCTAATTAATAACCCCAATGAAATTCCAGTATGGATCAATGAAGTTATTACATCTATTCTACCAAAACGAGTGAAACAGACGAGCCAGAAAACTATAGGCCAATAGCATGTCTGTCCACCACATATAAATTTTCATGTCTGTTCTGACGAATGGTACTTACTCTTTTCTTGTTTTTCTGTTTGGTGAAAACAACATTATTCCTCTGGAAGAGAAGGGATGTTGAAAAGTGTTTCTCTGAATCATTGCAATTGTTTACGTCTCAGCTAGATTCTTCCATTTTATTTCCTGAGTGATCATTATTTCTTATTTCATTTATTTTAGTTTGTATCATATCCACTGGTTGCGAAGATCTAATAAATAAACCTGGAAAATTGCAGGAGAAAAGGTAGAAATCTCAGCAAAGCTTCGGTCGATGACAGTAAAACCTCTGATATTTTTCCACACTTTTGGATCCTTAAGGCTTGGAAAATGTACAAATTCTCTTCAGTGATAGTAAATATCGTTAAATATATTATGGAAGCGTGGAAAACAACATCATATATAAATCTCACCAACGGTACTGCCACTTCCAATTGCTTGATATCCGACGAGAAATCTTTCAAGGAGATTACATGTCACCCCTTCTGTTTTGTCGGTCCCTATTCCCCCGTTCTGATGAACTAAATAGTTATAACTGTACATACAAAGTAAAAAAGAATGTGTTTAATCATTCTTTTACATGCATGTTTTCAAACACTTTGCCAAAGACAAAAATGAGTTGAAGAGTCTTCTGAATAAAGTAAAAATGTTTCAGTGACGACATCGGTATGGATTTCGAATTAGATAATTGTGCAAAGTAACATTTAAGAAAGGTAGAATTCCAGAAACACACTCAATAGATTTAGATTTTGTCACAAAGATTAAGGAACTGGAACAAGAAGAAGCTTATAAATATCTAGAACCAGCAAAGGAGATGGGATACAACATGCCCAAATGAGGGAGAAAGTAAGGGAAAATACTACAGGTGAGTGCGTCTGGTGTTAAATAGCGAGTTGAATTCACAAAGCATAATATCAGCCATAAAGGCTTCGGCTGTTCCTGTAGTACAATACAGTTTGAACATTCATAATTGCACCACAGCTGACATGAAGCGAATGGATGTCAAAACGAGAAATCTTTTCAAGTGCCACAACATGCATCATGTTAAGGCTAATCGTCTTTATGCGTTCAGATCCGAAAGAGGCAGAGGATTAGATCAAATAGAACTGAAGTCTAGATAATGGTCTGTGCCAATGAATATGGAAGAAACAAGAAAATTTCTTCAGTAATAAAGGAAGCCAACAAATTGAAAAGTGAATTACAAGTGGGTGAGGAAGTGCAAATAAACCATAATGCACCCCGACTGCAGCAGCAAGGAACATAGAAAGAAGCAAATACAATGTATCAAATGCAGAAACGATGACAAGATAAGTCTCTTCATAGTCAATCCTCTGCCCGTACCAAACAAGCTGCTGTATACAATCCTGTAATCAGTAATGGTTACGTAGTGCAGATTTAAAAAATGAAACCGAGGCTTTATTCTTGCTACATAGGAGCAACGCTAGCAGACTATAAATTACCATGCACACATACTGAAAAATGAATCATTTCGTATCAGTCGCACGGTTCTGTCACCCACTGAATATAAAACACGGCATGATAGCGTGAAACACTGGAAAATATGCAACTTTTACGTGATGGCAAGTACAAGAAACTGGTATGAATATCACCCGCAGTGATTTCCACATATAGAACCTGTAACTATTTTATGAGACTTTACAATATACACAGACAGAACAATCAAAGCTAATCGCCCATATATCAGAATATTCTTTCTTATTGACATGGCAGTCCCTGCAGATTGTAATGTATACCTAAAGATATTCAGATAAATTATCAAAACACAAGTGATCATTTAAAAAAAAAAAAAAAAAAAAAAAAAGGTGGCACATGAGGGCATCATTAATTCCAGTTGTAGGTGGCTGCCTCTGATTGATTGGAAAATTTTCCGATAGATTCATTGAAGAGATTCTTCGTAGGTTGTGCCTAAAACAAATACAAAAATGTCCTTAAAAGTACAGCTCACACATTGTAAAATGTATCTATGTAAAATGTGTGTGATTATAGATTGTTTTACAAAAATGATCAGCTGGAAATGTTAAGCTATTTCAGACTTTAGATTTCTGGTTGGGACCCGGAAGGAAATGTGTATACAAGAGAAACATAAGGAAATAATAATAAAAATAATAATAATAATAATAATAATAATAATAATAATAATAATAATAATAATCAATGAAACCTATTTGCAGTTGAGACATTTGTGCTGCGCGTGGCAGGCGTTAAACTAAATACATATAAAGATTTCACATGTTGTTTTTTTAAGGAAGGCAGAGACTCTTCATTTTTGTTTTCTCGTGATGAAAGTAATAAATATCAATAAGCTATCAACAGAATCGCTAAAAAAAAGAAAATATTGCACATGAGACCAAAACTTACTTTGATTTTTTTTGGTCGAAAGTCTTCAAATTTTCTAAGATTTCTTTCTTTTTTTTTTGTGAAAACGGAAAAACATTTTTTAAAGTAGAAATAGATGCTTTGAAAGTTAGTGAATATGACAAATTAGAAATATCTAAATTAAAAAAAAATAATCAGAAATTTCTAAATGAAATGAATTTTATCAGGAATATCTAACTTCGATAAAAATAAACAACTTGGAGCAAATCTTATCAAAATTTGAAATTTTGAAACGCTTTTCAAAATTTTCTGGGTAACCCAATAAAATTATCTGACGCCCACCTACTCCGAAAATACAGCATTTAGAAGTAATAAATGCTTAACACTTAACATAAATCTGTGTCTGGATGCGTTATAACAGATTTAATATAGTAGATAAAAAAAAATCCATTCAAATCCATTACATTCACAGACCGGTTTCTATAGCCTTGTATGGTCAACTAGTCTACCGTAAAAAGAAATGGCTACCTACTGCGGAAAAAATCGAAAGATACATGATCGCCTAAGCATTTATCACTCATGGAACATAACTGCCTGACTGTAATAATAAAATTTAAAAATAGGAAATGTTGCGCTGGATGTTGTTTTACATAAAACCACATATTGCTAGAAAACCAAAACATTAATCTGAGAACTCGAATTATGTTCTTAAATCGCCTCATCAAATCGAGATTTTCACATGGATGTTATGCATAGCACTAAATCCGTTCAGAAATATCTAAACTGCCAACTTTTTGCAGCTTCTTCCTTCGATCGATGGTTAAAAATATTTCTAGTTTATGAATCGTGTATGTGTTAGAGAGAAGTGCCCTTCTTCGAAATTGGTAGACTGATGTTATAGAATCAGTATCAAAGAATTGTACCAAATGACAAAAACCACACGACTTGAGGAGTTTAAACAGCAGCAAAACCCAAAATGGTTGTTACATGTAATTCGAAGAGAAAATAATTATATAAGTTGTTCACGCTCTATACAACATCAACAAATGTTAAGAAGGAAACCCCACCAATATTGTAAGTGTCGTATAGTTTTGTTCCATAACAAGTAATCAGTGGTCATCTTCCTCCCGTCTAACTCTTTACTCTATACTTTATTTATCCTATAAGCAACATGTGCTAATAGGTAAAATCCTATTTGTAAACTCTCCACAATGCATACAAAATGTTAGCTTGTATCGTTGCTGTTTGATAAAAGCCATTTACTCTCCTTACTCTCATGAATAGTCCTGGTTAATTGTCAAAGAAGATAATACTATTGGAGACACATTACAATGGTAATCTGCCGGAAGGCAGAGAGGAACCCAGCCGAGCCTATGCCGAAGGGCAAAGTCTCGTTTGGGGAGGTAGACAAACTCGACCCTGGTGTATACGGGATCTACAGGGATTTTTGTTTGAGCCTTACAGGCTCGGAATCGTCCCACATAAGAACGGCCTTGTGCCACATTCTCCCTTGTGGGGAGGTTGGTAAGTACCAGATAAATCTATTGCAGTAACTTGTCTGAGTATTGAATACTACTATCACGACTGCAGAGTTAAGTGTTGTGTCTTACCAGAACTCATATCACAACATTTGTAAATACGTTTCATTATGACATTACATTAAAAGAAAATTGGCAACTCGTGGTAGTGTAATGGCTAGCAAGCTTGTCTCGCTAGAACAATTACGAGTGAGTTCGATTCTCACTTGGTACTTCTATACTTTCGGCCTTGTGCTACATGTGATCTATGCTTGGAAAATCACTACATTAATGTGAAATGGTTAATAAATTCCAGAAAGATAATACAACATGCTCTTGACATCTAAGTTAATGATTCTCAACTTTAAAAAAATAGGAAAATGCATTATAACTTCTATGCATATTGTCATGAATAAAAAGTACACTGACGTTATTTGACAAGTATGAAAGTGTTTAACAGTTTGTTTGTTTTTTAATTACCAAGACGTTGACAATATTAGCGATTAGTGGACTGTTTGGGGTCAAGAAAATATTTGATTTCAAAGTTACATTAACATCGCGACAACGACACATATTCGCTAACAACAATACAACATACAAAGAAGGCATGTAAATTCACATATAACAAAAGAAAGGGAACTTCTGGAGAGCCATGACCGGCTTCGTTCAGAAGTAATATGGAATTAAATGTAAAAGTTAAGCCTGGGGACTATTTCACAGCTAACAAAATAATGTTTGCTAAAACGATTCTGCAATATTGTATAGTGGTTAAAACCATATTTGTAAACTCTCCATAACATCTATAAAATTTTAGCTTGTAACGTTAACCTCCTTATTATAATCAATGAAGTGATTCACGCATGACAAATAGTACTGGGTAATTTCTAGAAACAGAAGAATATAAAAGTCTTGCAGTGACTTGACAAGCTGAGTATTGAATACTACTATCACGACTGTTGAGTTATGTGTTGTGTCTTGTCAGACCTCATATTACAACAGTTGTAAATACTTGTCTATACTTCTGAGATGAGGTATTATGTACACTATTTAAATTACTCGGACTATTTTCCTCATCTCTGTCGCCATATTTATTACAACGTTTCGGCCGTTGTACACTGCGGCTTTTTTCAGGTGGTTGGAATGTTGGAATAAACCCTTTATTTCGCTCACTGGGGTAGACTGTTCTAGTTCCACGTGCTATGTATTAATGGATGTCAGTTGTCAGTTATCTCCTGTTAATTCCCTTCTCCAAGTTCTCCACTGCCTTAACCGGGTATTGAACTCACAACTTTATCCACTGTGTCACGTTCACATGGCATGTGAAGAAAAAGTATTCTGCTGTTATTTGACAAGTGTGAAAGTGTTTAACAATTTTTTCAACGTTTCCAAAACGTTATGGCGACATTAGGGATTAGTGATCAGTTTTGAAAATATTTGATTTCAAAGTTACATTAATGTTGCCACAACGTCACATATTCCCCAACCACAATACGACATACTTACAATGTTGCGAAAAACGGGTTTGTAATGTTCGCCCTTCAAATCTGCATCCAAAAATCAGTATAATTCATATTCTGTTAACATATTTACTAAGCTTATCCAAGATAAACAAGGTAACTTTCGCTCTACAGCAGGCGTCTTGTTAAATTTTACTATGCCTAGATCTGGTCACAGGTGTAGATCCACCATTCTTGTCGGTCCTTAATTAAAGTTATCAAGATTAGCTTCTTGAACACAAATAGGAACTATTAGAGTAATTACGACTGTCGATAGAGGGCGAAACCTGCTTGTGGATAGATTTACCAAAAAGTCGACGTTAATAAACATCTGTATTTGCTGAAACGTCCATCGTTTAATCCTAGTCCTGGTTATGACGACAAACTACATCCGGCAGCAAGCCGTCTGATCAGGAGATTCGATGTTTTGAAGAGTGTGTAACCACATTTTAATTACTATTGTTCACAGGTCTACCCTGACCCGGGGTAGTAGCACCTGTTAGGATCTCAGATATGGGAAAATAGTGACCCTCCCACCCAAACAAAAGTACAAAAACTATGAAAGTATAAAAATCTATATAGTAAAATTACCAGCAATGCATTTTTTATATTAAAAGAAATTATCACCAATACATATTTATACTAAAATTATCAACAATATATTTTCTCGTAAAATGACCAGCAATACATTTTATCTGTAGCTGAAGGCGTACAATCGCATTCCACATATATTTAATTGAAGCCATAAAATTATTTAAAATATTTAGATTTCGGCATTAAATAAAGATAGCGGTTGATATGACACTAAAAAAATTCAATGAGACGAAATAACATGAAATAACTCTCAAGACATTAATCCATTTTATATCCGACAATTTCTTCAAGAAATCAAACTCTATTACAAAGAATAACTTGAAGAAAAATACAATATAAAACAAAAGTATTACCGCCTCTAGTAATTATGATCACACAAACATGTATATGCACAAAAGCTGAGTATCATCTACCATGGATTCAATTGTGGAAACAGAATAATACATATAATACTTTTATTACTTCGATATCACAAGAAAATTAAATTTCGTAATTAAATGACCCATATAGGAGTTAAATAAATCAAATTAAATCAAACCGTGAAGGCAAATAAATTACTAGTTCAAATAGTATAATCGGTAACGATGACACTTCCTAATGCCTAAAAATGACTAGTATATGTCTGCGGCTATTCACTTGACCTTCTGAAACTGATAAGATCGGGACTGCACTATTAGAGTAGAGTAGCCTATTATGGAGTTTTATATATATATATATATATATATATATATATATATTATTATTATTATTATTATTATTTATATATATATATTGGTTTGGTTTAGTTTGTTTTACCGAATATCAACCACAATGGATTATTTAATGCCGACAATTTTTTTTTATAGTATTGCTGATATTTTTTCCTTCAAAAATTATTGCGGGTAATATTTTTTTTATTTTTTTTTTTTTTTACAAAGTATTTCAGGTATAAAAACTTATTTTTACACAAGGATGGGTGTTAACTATTTGCCCATAGCTGGGACCCTAACAGGTGCTGGGAACGCCAGCAATTAAGAGGTAGTTCCACGCTCCTCAAAACCTCATGATCAGAGGCCTTACTGTTGGACGTAGTTTATCGTCTCACCCAGGACGTGGATGTAGTTTATCATCATACCCAGGATGATATATATATATATATATATATATATATATATATATATATATATATATATATATATATATATAGGTTTATACATCAATAGGTGTATATATCATTACGCTCCCCAACTTTACGATGATATATCAATAGCCTGTCCAACTATAAACATAATAGCAGAGGGAATAAATTCACAATGAAAGCAAAATCCGAGCAAAGGCCTTAGTAATAAGTTTTCTGGTAAAGTTTAGCGATATATCCGCGCCAGTTTGAAGGCTTCGTAATGGACGACTAAAAAGGAGAAAAAAACATTTATCTAGAAACAAAAAAGGGAAAAATAATTTTTATAAAGATCTCATTGAATGATGATATAACCTGGAGTTCAAGTACGAACGTGTCTGCATTGGTAATTTTCACTTAAGATATGAATTCTACGACATTAACAGGAGAAAACAACAGGAGATGACTATTGAGACATGTCATCAGGTTACAACCATTTCTCTTTGTCTTGGCCGTTTTATATAAACAGCCTATTGCTATAATATTAGCAAACCACTGTGGTTGATAACAAAGTTAGACGCCCTGTAGACACATCCACTGGCTCTGATTTGCTTTTACAATCATACGCTGCCATGGCATTTGGACCTCAATTATTCGACTTTTGAACCAGCATATTCCATTGACAGTGATGTTGGAAATAAGTCATATTGCTTCGCTATACACACCAACGAGGAAATAAAATCAGAATAATTTGTTCACGAATTAAAAAGAAAAAACTGATACTGGGACCGATTTTTAACATTTTCTTCGGAATTTGATATTTTGCTTAATTTTATTCTGATTTTTTTATAATTTACTTTATTTTACTTCGTTTTACTTATTTGCCTACGCGCTTTCGTTTTAAGCGAACAACTGTTAAAAACAAAAAATGAATTTAGAAAAAAGAATATTTTCAAATTGAGAAAAAGCAGTTGTCCCTGACAACTGCTGATGGGGGTTCAATTTTAATCATATATATATATATATGTGTGTGTTTGTGTGTGTGTATATGTGTGTGTATGAGTGTGCGTGTGTGTGTGTATTTAGGCAGCAAATTCTCTTTTAGGCATGTCTGATTGATTAAATTACAAACATTATGCCCGCTTATTTTTAGCATAATCCTTTCATATTCACGAATATTGTGCGTAACAAATGAGGCAAGAAATGCACTATAATAGTGAAAATCACATTTATTTCCCAGGTACTTTCCATCTCTTTCTGAGATCATCATCAGGGGTGCAACTGTCAAGGCAAAAACTGTCATTTACTGATATTTTTTTGCTCTGCGTTTATATGCAACGACAGAGAGTTTTTACTTTAGCATTCATTAGGACGTGAATTTCTCAATTATAAAATTATTTCTTATATGTTGAATTATCCTACACCAAGAAAATAATAAATTAAAACTACAGATCCTAGAAGCAATCTACATGAAAAACTTGAAGCCAACACAGAATAGAAATAGCACCAGCGGAGAAGACTAATGTATCTACAAAGCAGCCTGACAATGAGTGGAGGGAAGTGGCAAAAAAGGGAAAATAAACACCTGTTCCAGTCCCTCAACAGAAGGCTCCAGAGAAGCAAAAGCAGCCAGACAAAGCTTGCAGCCCAAAACCCCAAAGCCAGGAAAGGCTTCAGGAAAGGGAACAAAGCCATCAAAAGCAGCAGCAGCCGAAGCGGCAAGAACAACAGCAACAGAAAAAAAGTAAACAGCAAAGCGGACAGCAACCAAAAAAACAGAACAGCCCAGAAAAACAACAGAAACAAAAGCGATCTGAGACAGAAATGGAGGTGGATAAAATGCCACCACCCCGGGCGACATCACTTAAGAGATCTTGAGAGGAGGTAGAGGAAGAGGAGACGCCAACTCAAAAGCACTCCGGGCGTAGTAGGGCGGATAGCGTCCTGGACAAAACCAGGTTCCTATACGTCCCTGCTTCCCCTAAAGAAGCAGAAGTTGTAACCAAAGCAAGGAGTGTCCCTTCCCTCCCCTTCCCCCCTTCTCGTGACCCATCCCCCTCTCCCTCTAATTCGTCCCTCAGTTCACTATCCACACCCCACAGACTTCCACCTCTTCCCCTCACCACCCATCTCGGGAGAAAAGGAAAAAAAAGAAAAAAACTTTTCGCAGGTCCGGAAGAGATCTGCAAGGGACGATTATAAGAGGGGCTTGTCTAGTAAGAAAAAAGACAAAACTAGAATTATTATTCAAAATGAACAATGTGGACGGTAAAAGCCTTGAAGATCCCCGTAGCTTCTCCAATGGTGCAGGTGTAATAACCTGTATAAGAGATACTGAGGCATATTTAAAAGTCTTGTATCACTTAGACGAAGCTAAGGAGGCATTTTCGAATATTCGAATGGTGGAGATAGGGTCTCCATATCTGAAAAAGCTCAGACAATAGTGTGCTGGGAGGGTTCCTGTTTTGATCGATCCCACACTATATAGGTGACTAAAACTAACATATCCCACGGAGGTCGGCGGAATTCTCCTGGAAGGACGGATGACGTCAGATTTGTGTGTAGGGAACCTGGGACAATCCGTCGGGGCCCTCAGAAATGCAGATTTCCGCCCTGTATGTGAATAGGTGAATTGTATTTTTTCTATCGTTTCAGGCTTAAAAGATGTCAATAAGGATAGCAACTCTGAATGTGAATGGCTTAAAGAATCGGAGTAAGGCAGCCCGCCTGCTCATGGATCTCTTGTTCTTTGGCGTGGATGTCGCCGCGATCGAAGAGACCCACTTTGTTTGCAGTTCCGATGCGTGTGTGTTGACTAACGACTCTGAAGTCTATTCAGCATATGGGGACCGGTGTGCCAGAGGAGTTTCTTTGCTGGTGAAGCGGACTCTTGGTGCGAAGGTGGACCTTGTGCATACCGGTGCCGAGGGCCGGTTGATCGTGGCCGATATTGCCGTGAAAAGTGGTTCGTTTCGGGTCGTTGCGGTTTATGCGGCCAACGACCAGGAGGAGCGGGTCTGGTTTTTTCGGCGGGTAGGGCCGTTCCTGGTTGATTCAACGCGCTTAGTGCTAATGGGTGACTGGAATGCCATCCTGGACCCCAAGTTAGACAGGGGGCGAGGAGCTAGTGGGAGGAGGCGGCCATCGTAGCCTGGTTGATGTGATCAACGATTTTGGTCTCGTCGACAGATACCGGGTCGATCACCCCGGGGGGAAAATGTGGACGTGGGCTCTTAGCTGTCCTTGTGACAAGGTGGTTAGCTACCTTGACAGAATGTTAGTTAGAAGAGCCGACGTAGATTTGTTAGATTGTCCCACGTTCCACTGGGTAGGCTATTCGGATCACAAACGTAGGCCTAGAATCGCTGGGTACTGGAAGTTCAATCTGTCCCTACTGGACAAGCAGGACTTCCAGGAGCAGCTAACTAGCTTAGTGCAGAGGGAGCAAGTGGGGGTGGTTATCGGGAATAGGTGGTGGGAGAGACTTAAGGATAGGATTAGGTCCTTCACCACTGATTTCAGCAAACGGCTCACCTTAGATAGAGCTGAGAAGGTGAAGGCGCTTAAGGCTAGGTTTTCCCGGGAAATGGCTGGGGGGATCCCCTAGAGATAGCCTTAGCTAGGGAGGCTCTGGTGCGTTTGAGTTGCGAACTCTACATGTGCCAGTTAATTAGACATAAGTTAAGCAAGATGTCTTCCGAAGCTGTGAACATGGGCACAGACTTGCGCAAGTAAAAATATCTATATATATATTTGAGATTTCTCTAAGAATTGTCCTTTCCATTCCAGTTCTCACCTTATTCTCAAGACAAAGAGTTTCGTTTACATCTTGATGATGCTCCGAATTGTCAATCTAGAAACATTAAAACGCTTGGAAAGTGATGCATATTCACACGTCCTTGCATGCATGAACTATCCTCGCTCGTAGCTTCGTGTGAATTTTGCAGTCTTCGCCAATGTTGCAGAACAAATGAGTTATTGTAGTACGGGCACTCACATATTGTATTCTTCAGAATCAATACAATGGATCAATATTATTTCATCTTCAAAGGGTGCTTGTATTAAATGTCATATTAAGAAAAAGATCATAAAAATTGCTTAAAGCTGTATTATTTTATAATTTCTTTACGAGGATATCAATAATTTTGGATTGACCCAATGTCTAGACGAATCCATAACCATGAATATACTAGATAAGAGTTAGCCAAAACAAAATAAGTAAAAACTATACAAAATTCAGTAAGTACAGTGCATTTCACATGAAAATATGCAAATATTCAGTGGCAGTGACTAATTCTAACACCAACTGAAGATTTCTGTATTTATTCTCTTGGACATTTATCTTTTCATATGACGTTTCATGATTTATACTTTAGCAATTATTTTCATCGGCACTTTACGGATTATTTAGTTTATCTTGTCTGTCTCTCTTTCTCTTTCTACCTTCTCTGTGTATATATATATATATATATATATATATATATATATATATATATATATATATATATATATATAATGTTAAGAAAAAGACTAAATATGAAATAACATTTTATTTTAAAGCTCCGGAGAACATTTTATCAAGGAAAAAATAAGGATATAAAGGTAAATTATATAATTGCAAAATATAAATCTCAATAAACTTATTTTGATAAAGTTATAAGTATAAATAATAGATAATCAAAAACATCAGAATGATTAAATAAATCCATAAAATTTAATAATTATTCCGTATTATTGAAGATTTTTAGGTTAAGAATATAAAATCGGGTATTTTGCTAAATTACACCGGCTCTTTATTGGCTCTTGCATTGTAAACATGCTGAAAAAATCTGTGACGTCATTGGAACTTAGGAAACTGGTAGTCAAGTTAAGTAATCAAGATAAACCCTCGATTAGGGATATTTCAAAGACTGTGGGGGGAATTTAAGTCTTATTCATAGTATTTAAAGAAAACTTGAGGAAACTGGGTCATGTGAAGCCAAGAAAGCACCTGGCAGGCCTAAGAAAACTACTGGACAGATGGATTGGTAATGAATCAAAAAAGGATCGATTTCCAACAAGAACCGCTATCTCTAAAAGAGTTAATGCTAATCTTGGCATTAAGATATCAAGGCACACTATTTCCCAAAGACTTAATGAAATAAATCTGAACAGTCGAGTAGTCTCTACGTAGCCTTACATTTCTAAAAAGAACCAAATGAGCCGATTGAAATGTGCCACTGAACACGTCATATGGACTGAAGAACAGTGGGATTGTGTTCATTTCAGCGATGAGTCAAAGTTTAACCTGTTCGGTTGTGACGGGAGAAGGTTCGTTCGACGGAGTCCTAAGGAACGCTATTTGCCTCATGGCTCTAAAAGCAACGTTAAATTTGGAGGAGGAAGTGTGATGGTGTTTGACATGATTTCACCTGCTGGTACGGGACCTCTTGTTAGGCTACACGGTAAAATTAACGCAACTGTATACAAAGAGATATTGAAGAAACATATTGTACCTTATTTGAGGACTGCAATTAATCAACAAGCTGTATTTATGCAAGATAACGCGGCGTGTGAGGAAGTTGTTACTGTTATGGAGTGGCCTGTTCAAATCCCACACATGAATCCTACTGAGAATGTTTGGAAGTTACTAAATAAAAGAGCTAAGGAAAAGAAAAACTTGTACACACACACACACACACACACACACATACATACATATATATATAGATAGATAGATAGATAGATAGATAGATAGATAGATAGATAGATACACCTAGTGAGCCAGACAAACCTACCTAGGTTTCACCTAAACGGATCGTCAGGGAAAGTATGGCCATACTTTCCCTGACGATCCGTTTAGGTGAAACCTAGGTAGGTTTGTCTGGCTCACTAGGTGTGTCTAGGTCTGCTCTACGATTCTATTGAGCTCTTTTGTTAGTTAGTTGTCTACTCGTATCGGGGTTTTTTCTTTGGGCTTCAGACCTGCGATTTGTTCGACAGTAGTTCACGTTTGTAGCTCTTTCTTTTTTTAAAACCTTTTTTTCCCTCGAGATTGATTATTTGCAAATGAAAAATTCGAGGGTTTTTCGAAACGAGTCTAGTTATCTATATATATATATATATATATATATATATATATATATATATATATAAAGAAATATAGTCTTAAGGTGTGCTATATTTATGGAATAAAGTGCTCAATATCAGAGATAGAGCGTGTGTAAATATAAAAGTGAACATCTTCAAGCGAATTTTTGAATCCCAAAAACATTTCGCTTGAAGATGGAACAGAGCTTACTTTAACTCAATTTAATTCAAATAATTATATTGAATTTTCGGCTCTTGTTTTGAAACACGAGACCTCTTATGTAGCGTGTTGGAATCATATTTTTTAAATAAATAATTATATTTATGCTCTACTTTTGTATCGAGCACTATTTTTTAAAAATAATAAAAAAATACTAAAGGACTTTGGATTATTTACCTAACCAGTTCTTTCCTATTTTCTATATATTTCCACATATATATATATATATATTTCCACATATATATATATATATATATATATATATATATATATATATTTATATGTGTGTGTGCGTGTGTGTGAGTGTGTAAAGCTCCTACGTTGCAATAACAAGAGGATAGCGATACTAAAATAACTAACTTACGTTTCATGCCAACTGCACTTGTTGAATGGCTAGTGTGATTCTAAATAGGCGTTACGTAGGCAAAGTTTCTGTTTTCATGCTTCTTTTTTTCATCTGTTGAAATAAGCAAACTGATTGTTATAAAGATGGCATAGATAATATTCTCATGCAAAAAAATAAACATATTTTTTATGGAGTTTAATCCCAATTTTTGAAGGAATATATTATGCATAAAAATAGAGTCGTATATTCAGAGTGCTCTCATTTATATTTTTTATGTTTTCGCAAAATATGCACTTACACACTTTTAGCACGCTGATGACATGTAAGTTTTTCACACTGTGCAAACAGACACGCACACACCAACCTACCTATCCTCATTGTAAAAAATATTTATATAATGCCGAGAGATATGATAACGAAGATTAAATAAGGTTGTTCTTTGTTTTTTTAGACTATATTTGCTTGAAATGTGAACTAATTGGCAACTATATTTTCATTTCTAAGTGAAATACATATTTGTTTCTTTAGTCAATGTAAGTAAAAAATATTTTTAATGACAGTGTTTAATAGAGTTGTTTCTTTTAATATGTTTCTCTATACCTTATTAAAGTGTAGCATCCTTTGCGAATATAATTACTCGTCATGTTCCAATTTTAGAAACAGAAATAATTCGGGTAGGGACAACTAACATAAAACCATTCTTTTCTTGGATTATACGGAATGATGTTCTTGACTTCCTTGTAATTCTCTACTGTACTTTACTCCTATTGAGAGTCACTGCAGACATTTTTTTTCTTTTTCATATAGGCATTTTTGGATGTCTCTGACCTTGGCCTTCTTCCCTCAACCAAAATCTTTCTCACTTTCTCCATATATATATATATATATATATATATATATATATATATATATATATATATATATATATACAAAGGGGTAGATAGTAGAATTTCCGGTAATTCATCTACTGAGGTGATTTTCAACCTTAAAAAAGGTGTATGAGAAAGTATTTAAAAGGGAAGGGCATAATACTGTTTTGTCCTTTTCACCATCCGTCCGTTCTAAGCAAACAACCAGGAGAAGGGACTTGATTAGGTTTATCCCCCATCAACGTGCAAATGAAAAACAAAATCGGAAAAGTTTCCTTTAAGCTATTAGATAAGCATTTTCCTAGAAGTTCTGTCCTAGCTAAGGTGTTTAATAGAAGCAAAATAAAACTTTGCACGAGTAACTTATTAAGCATTATATAATACCGCCACACCAGACTATTACAAGCAAAAAGAGTTGGGGATGTAAAAGAGAAAGTATGCAACTTCAGAGACAGTAATAATTGTCCTTTGGACGGTGAGTGCCTGATAGATCGTGAGGTTTACTCAGCGGAAATCAGTGACGGCAAAAATTTTTATAAAACATGTATTCGTTGCAGAGAGGGTCCATTCAAGTCAAGATATTACAATCATACTACCTCTTTTAGTTTTGAGAGCCATAGAAATGATACAAAATTCGCAAATTGTCTTTGGAGGTTAAAAGATGTTAATGGTAGAGTCCCACAGATAAAGTGGGAAATCATAAAAAATAAAGCCGGTTAGAGTCCAAGGAATCTACTAGAAGCTATGGCAAGAGGAAAAATTGACGATAGCTACGTACCCTAACAAGGACGAACTGCTAAAAGAAAGATCGGACGTGTTATCTAAGTGAAGACACCATGGCAAATATGTGTTGTGTCTGGACGAACCTGGATGGAAAAATATATTTTTCCTCTTCCGTTCCCCCCTAACTAACGGTGTTTGGATATAAAGTTTGTGGAGTAAACTAAAATATTTCATTCAACCTGCCTGACGAGACCTAACGATCAAAAACTGGGTAACGTGGTAGCTTGGATTTTGGTATCCCTAATAATAATAATAATCAGTCGGGGATTCTACCACTAAGCTGTTGGTGCACGGCAGGGACGAAGGAGAATTTAAGATTATTTATTTTTAGATAAACACACAGTGACTGAGAAAACTCGATTCGATTTACTGAAGTGTCTTGCATTATTAGCCATAATAGTCACTGTTTACAAACCCATACTTCTTCCTTCATATATATCACATTAAATTAAATGAATAAATTAAGCATCTCCTAAAAGAGTTTTCCCAATGTTCAATGCCATATTAACTGACAGAGCCTTGATGTATTTTAATTATGGAAATTGGAACAACAGCACATGAGATTTGATTATAGTGGTGAAGGTTTCGTTCAGGACCATCCACACTTTTTGAAAGGGCGAATACAGAGACCTGGTGCACTAAGTGCTACAAGATCACCAAACAACCCTCCGCAGGTTTTGAATTCAGAGTTGTCTTTCTCCTAGACCAGTTGCCATACAAGGCTATAGAACCCAGTCTGCCCTGCTATTTACCCATAGCTGGAGGGAGAAGAAGAGGATTCACACACACACACACACACACACACACACACACACACACACATATATATATATATATATATATATATATATATATATATATATATATATATATATTATAAGTTAATAGACTTAAAATATGGTTCTTCGCTACACAGTTCCAACCATGTTTCAAAAATGGAAGCTAAAAGCCCCGAATTTAATTTTGTACTTAAATTAAAGACATTAGTTCCATTTCATCCTCAAGCGAATTTTGGAGTAACTTTAAAAATTACTGGGTTTTATTGTAGTTAATACGAATTCTAATCTAAACATCTTTTAAAATTATACATAGTTAAATAAAACGTATTCTAACCTAAACACCCCTCCAAAAGAAATACCGACACTCAAATGATTCCTATAAAACACCTACAGAAAAATGAAATTATGACGAAAAGCTAGAGGATGTGGACCATTGAATGACCCATGTCCTTACTAATATATAGATTCACCTGTATGTACAAAGTTTATATTTAAAAAAAAAATAAAATAAAATAAAATAAAATAAATAAATAAATAAAAAATATTTAAATATAAAATTTTTAAAAATCGTAATATACTTATACTTGATATAGAAATTAAATGTAATATAGTCTATAAAAACTAACAACGAAAATATTTTAAAGTTGTATTTATGATTGTAGTTAATTAAAATGAATTCTAACCTAAACTTCTTTTAAATTGAAATTAAATAAATAAATTAAGTTTACTAAATCAGTGAAATGAATTAGTTATTTTTGCCATAAAAAAAAAAAAATTACTTAAATAATATTTAAATATAAAATTTTAAAATTCGTAATCCAAACATACTTGATATAGAAAAATAATTTTACTTATTGTAAGTAATTCAAATATTGGGTTGGTACAGAGATAGTGGCGCAGTGATGTCGTTTTTTGACATATTTTTTAGCGTCAAAGAGCGGCGTTATTGCGTCATTGTTTCTGCCCCGGCCTAATACATTTACTTCAATTAAATAAAATATAGTCTATAAAAACTAATAATGAAAATATTTTAAAGTTGTAATTCAAATTGTAGTTAATTAAAATTAAAATGAATTCTAACCTAAACTTCTTTTAAATTGAAATTAAATAAATAAATAAAGTTTACTAAATCAGAGAAATGTAAATTTTACTTAAATAATATTCAAGTATAAAATCTTTAAAAAACAGTAATATACTTGATGTGATAATAATTCTACAAACTGTAAGGGATTCTAATTACATTTAATTGTTCTTGAAAGAAATATAGTATATTAAAAATTAAAAGTAAAAATATTTCAAATCGTAGTTAGATAAAAAGTATTCTGACGTAGACACCTCCCAAAAATCTTTAAATATACGAACGAAAAAAATGCCGCTAGAATTTTAGCCGTTAACAAAAAAAAAATCCAGATGACACACTTTTAACAGATGTTAGATTTCATTGAAAAATACATCCCTACCCACTACCAAAACGTAACAATAACTGATACATTAAAATATAGACATATTAAACACCCAGACACCCCTAGTCTAGCAAAATAGATTTATCTGTAACCTTGGAAACATGAATTTTGTTTTAGCTGTGTATTTAAAACCCAGTAATTTTTAAAGTTACTCCAAAATTCGCTTGAGGATAAAATGGAACTAATGTCTTTAATTTAAGTACAAAATTAAATTCAGGGCTTTTAGCTTCCATTTTTGAAACATGGTTGGAACTGTGTAACGAAAAACCATATTTTAAGTCTATTAACTTATAATATTAATGCTCTGTAAATTTACATTGAGCACTATTTTGTAAAAATAAAAATATCTATAAGAACACCGGATTATATATCTTACTGTCTTTCTTTTTATTAATATATATATATATATATATATATATATATATATATATATATATATATATATATATATATATATGAATGATTCTCCCGCTGAGGACGATGGATGAGGGTTGAGTAACGTTTATGATTTACTCAAAGACCCGCACCAGTGTATAGTTTAAAGTATTCATTCGTCTCTGTCCCTCAATGTGCACACTCTCCACTATAGCATCATGCCCTGTAATCCATCTCTTCTCTGCTCAGTTATTGATAAATAGAATGACAGGATGACCTTATGCCCTTGTTTGAGACCAAGTCTACGAGGTGGCAAACTCTGTATCTCGTAGATAGTTATTACATTCGATATTACGATGTCTTTCTGCAAATATCAGGACTTTTTTTTTATCTTTATAAATATTATTGCTAATTCTTTTAATGTCTTTGTTCAATGTACATGCTCCCGTTGTTCGTAAAATATCAATGAATGTCTTTCTTCCATTAGGTATTGATAACAAAACTGTTTCTATAATATTTACCGTCAGTTACCAAAGTTATCAATTTGTGCTGTCTAATTCTGATATTATATATCAAACCCTTCTTTGATATAATAACCAAATTATATGTTATAAATGAAATAAAATTTGCGAATTATATTAAGCTATCATATTACTTCTAAGCAAAATTTATCTATTTTTGTATGAAATTTAAAATGCTTTATTTTTGCAATTTCGAAAAAAATGCCTCATCTCATTTCGTGTTCAGAAAGCAAAATACATTTTCAGTTGGAGAAAACGGTCGCAGTGTTTTACAAAAGATAACGTTAGAACATGAGAAATTCGTTTCACACGTAAGTGAACATTATGAGATAGACGATTAATACTACTACTACTATATGGTAGGATTTTATTGTTATGTTTGAAACGAATTCAAACGCCATCTTTTGAAAAACTCAACGCTCGGTCGTTCCAGTTAAGTATATCATAAGTTTTGCAAGCAAGGAAGAGGGAGAAAAATATCTTTCTTGGATTTCGCTTGTTTTCTAATAATATTCACCTATACAAGGCTAAAGAGCCACTCAAGATAGGGGAGATGACGTAGTTGTATGAACGGTATAGTAAGAAATAAGAGAGGCAGTTTATAGGAATGTGTAGGAAATATAACGGTTAACCCCAGAAAGGAAGACATTAAGATTATAATCAGAGGGAAAGCATCCTCTTGGAAATCGGTTCCACATGGTATCGGACTGTGCGAAAATGTTTGGTTTGTTGATTCCTTTTCTACAGCTTGTCAACCTTTCGCAGGTTATTTAAAACCAGAAAACAGCTTAGATTTGTAGAATTATGTTTAGATAATAATTGCTTTATTGATAAAATTTTACTAATTAACCCATATCTGAGGGAGAATAGCCGGATTTGTAACGAAATCCAACGGAAATCGGAACTCGGCTCTCCAAGTAACAAATTCTAAGTCATTATCTATAACATCACACGCGCATCCAAGCTTACAGAATCTGGTATTCTCAAGCGATCATCCATATGGGTGCTTACCAGACCCAACGTTGCTTACCGTAGTTGATCTTATGGGAACTGGTATTTCGAATTAAATTTTCCTCTTACTAATAGCATATGAAGGAAATGGGCGTGGTTAATCTCTGTATCTCTACCACGGGAGTTCTAGGCTGCGGAGATTAGTTTGTTTGTTTTTTTTGTTTTTTTGCCGTATTTATTTTGGGGTAACCTAGTTTGGAACTCACGAGCAATTACAGGCTTGGACGAACTAACTCAGAATAACTTGCTTTCTTTCAGTAATAGGCACTGTTCCAGCTAAAATCTTTCTGCAAGCTTCTAATTTTTTTTTTACCGATTTAAGAAACAAATATTCCAGTGGATCAAAACCTAATTGATCTTACAATGCTAGTTTTACTTTTAAACTATCCAGCCCTTGTTCTGAAAACTTAAAACAAGGAGACGCTCGGAATCACCTTATCAACACAAAGTGGCATTGAGTAAGACTAGTGACTGTGTGTCTGATTGATATAACAGTTGGCGTGGAAGAAACGGAAAAGAAATAAAAATGAAAGACACAATAAAATGATATTTCACTCAGAAGTGCAACTCTGATTCGGGGTCGCCCGGTCAACTATTTAAGAAAGTCGGCTGCGCATGCGTGGATCACTGATTGATTGACGAGTGATTCTCTTTCGAGGCGCCTGTCCGTGACAAAACATGATTTACGAATCGTGATACGTGCCAACTGAATATTATCTTTCCTATTTGAATATCAAGCACTAAATTACAATCTCAGTGATTCTATATTCGGCTCTGCGTCAGTGGATTTTTATACCAGGAAAACGAAAACGCCGATTTCGTACTTCCTGCTTGATGAAATTGCGCTAAAATGTGAGCTGACTGGTGAAAGATGCTGCTAGCTTTTCAAGAACAGAAATGAAGACTGCCTGGGTTCATTTCGCAGAATACTTACCATTCTGTGTCAGTGCTACTTTTATTTGATTTATTTTGCTTTTAAAACAGCTAATGAAACAAAAGTGAAGCTGATTTTAATGTCTGGAAATAATATTTACGATCGATACAAGTAATATTAAAACAGGATTTAAGATCCTGATTTTGAAGGGAGATTAATGTCTATTACTTAAGAAAAAACAGAGGCTCCAAAACCTTGTCTGATATTAGACCCAGGTGGCCTAATACCAGACAAGGCTAGGATTAGGAAATACTATTCAACAGAGATGGAAAAACAAAGAGGAATGGAGAGAAAATAAGTTTGTTAAAAAAAGTAATAATAATAATACAAAGGAATAGAAATAAAAAGGAGAAAGAGAAAGGGAGAAAAAAGAGAATGAATAAGAGAGAAAAAGAGAGAAATGTGCAATAAAATCTGTCCATCTTTGTACAAGTAAACATGAAAATTCAAGAAAAACTAGCCTCATACACTCTATCGCTACCGATTCATTAACCATTAAGATTTGTCTGCGTTTTCTGCTCGATTGTTATTAGTTCAATCAATCGTTTCCCGTGATAAAATCGCTGATTTATTTTTTTGACGTATGTGATTCCCATCAGGAAATACCAGATATGTCAGAATTGAATATATTATCCATAAAGAAATTTTCTTCTCAGAGTTAATCTGCAAGGAACCACGATATGTAATATACTAATTCCAACTGGTATCAGAAGAGAATTTGCACTCAGTATTGAAACAGCGCGACAGATAAGCTAGGTGCATAAGTGAATTCACTTTGAAGATAACCTTCTAGTCACCAGGTGCAGATTTGCGCCTTTATTGGATTTTAGGCCTTTAACTCAAATGTTCTCATTTTGGCGTAACTGGTCCAGCAATCACAGATGCACGTTGGTCGACCGTCATATATATATATATATATATATATATATATATATATATACACATATATATGTGTGTGCGCGCGCGCGTGTGTGTTAAAGTGTATGTTTATTTTTGTGTTTGGTAGAAAACAGCATGTAATTTGAATCTTTGAAATGAATAGCAAAATAATGATAATGATCCGAAAGATACTTCGATCAACAAATAGGGCCGTGATTATTAAATTATATGATGCATAAAAGAAGCCCCTCTTATATTTAGAAAAGTTATTTCCGTTCAAAAAGTTGTTCGAACTGAAGCCTTTTGTTTTATTTGCTTTTGGCATATTTATTTATTTAATTTCATTTGGTTTTGCGGTAAAACTACACGAAGATGGTAAGCTTAATATAGAAGATCAGACCTGGACAGTGGAGAAGCCGTGACCCACTGAGAAATTAAAGACAGATAAGGAGAGCGCAAAAATTGAAGGAAACGGTGTATATTAATCTATCACGGACATGTGTAATATTGAAACAAAAATGACCAAATTTTAGAACTTAACCATATTAAATTGACAAAATCGCTTATGATTCTGGAATAGACATTCTAAAACGAATTTAAATTCTTCAGTGAAAGCACATTAGGACACGGTCACGTGACTGCACGTAATCTCAAATACACGAAAAATAACATCAGAGTAAAGTGACAACAACATTTATAATTCGAAATTTTTAAATCACCCCAAAAATGCAATCTAGGGCACAGAATTTTAATTTTATTTAATGTCTTTCTTTTTTTTTTTTTTTTTTCTTCTGGAAATGACTGAAGCCAGTTGAAAGCTCTGAACATTGACAAAAATAAACACTGTAAAAGCAAAGAAAAGTCACTGAACCGTTATCTAACATCGTTAGTGAATATTGGACAATCTACTCACAAATGAAGAAGAGCCTGAAGCAATAGAGAGGTGGCTCTACACAATGATACTGAGAATACCATGAACGAAATACATGAGAAACAACGAAGATTTAAGGAAAATGAAAATAAAAACGATGCACCTACTTAGAATCAAAAATAAACAGTTGGACGTTATAGGGAGCATAACGCGAAAAGAGGCGTTTGGAAATTCGACGGTCACCGGATATAAAGCGAATAGAAAACAGATCATAAGCTACATAACGATCTTGTGTACATTATTGGCAGAAAAGGGATAAGGATGAATAGTAAAAACACTACAAAGGACATGATTTTATCGAGAACCATGATCGACAACATCCAGAATGTACACGGTATATACGAGACTATTGATATAATACTTGACAAAGCATGACGCAAAGGATATAAATTATATATTTTAGAGATATTTATATCTTCTGTTGATTCCAATTTCAACACTAAAAACCGTTATACTAGTCTCAACTCGATTTAGTACAAATATAGAATAAAAGTCTACTGGTACTCTGTAAACAGATTCCAAGTTCCCTGCTGATAACTCCTATAATACATGCCACCAGCATTTAGTACATAACCCAGGGTGATTTTGATTACCGTAATTTTGCATGTATAATACGCCTTCATCCATAATATGCGCTCCTAAAATTGTGCTGTAAGTGTGGGAAAATGTTTCTACTGATGCATAATACTCACCCCCTTTTTTGGCAATCAAACTTGATAAATTGTATCTCTCCAATTTCATTACGGCCAGCGTTTCCTTTTCTTATTTAAAAAAAACATGGATTTAAACATCGTATAATATTATTTTAATTTAGTTTAATAATAATTCTTACTTTATTTTATTTTACGCCAATTTTTAAAGACATTTTTAAACCTCTTCATAATATGCATCCCCCCCCCAATTTTGCTTATTAATTTTAGATAAAAATCCTTATTATACATGGGGAATTACGGTAATGATTTTCAATATGTTTTCCCGTGACTTCCCTTGACTGTGAGGTCGTAGGGCTATTATGAATACTGCAGTAGTAGAAGTGGTGTTACTTGAGCAAGATAACCTGACGTAGCCCATCCCTCTACAGGACGGTTTTGAATTCATAATTTTTTCTTCTCCAGTGTTTCTTTCAGACCGGTTGCCTCCCGTGGCCCAGTCTGTCCTGCTATTTACCCCTACCTTGAGGTGAGAAGGAGAAGAGAATTTATGCCTTTTCTAACGGTATTAGCACATAAGTGAATATAATGGATCCGACTAAAATTCGAACACGGCTCTCCGATTCTTCAATCCGAGCCACTATCCATTATCCCCCGTGCCTCGTCTGTGAATATATATTCTCAAATGAAATTCGAACTCCATTCGCCTATTTCATTTATGATATATCTCACCTCCATTTAGTATGAATATATATGTAACAGGGAAATATGGATTCATGGCTTTCTCAATCCTATTAATAATAAATGAAAAAACAAGCCACAAACGATATTCAAATTCATGCGGCCGTTTTCATTTCCCCTCTGATGACTGTTACACTAATTCGCACCTCCATTTAGTATATATATATATATATATATATATATATATATAGATAGATAGATAGATAGATAGATAGATAGATAGATAGATATTATTATTATTATTATTATGATTATTAAACAGTAAAATCCAAAATTTACCTGATATGGAGAGTAGTCTATTTCGGCAGACGAAAATATCGGTCGTCTGTCTTATCAACTCCGGTGTGGACTGAGCTAGCGGATTAAACTGTCGGTTCGTGGATTTGTTGAAATATTAATAGCGAGTTCAGTTCTTCAAGAAAGCTTTTCTATTTATAAAACTTAATTTTAAATCTTATGTATCGCGAAAAAGTGAAGGTTCCTACATTTGTGCTTATAAACTGCATTCGTCATGAACCGCCATCAAAAACTGGAAGCTGCTCGCGTGAGAATGAGGCTCTACAGACAGGGGATAAAGGGAGTTTAGAGGCAGGAAATCCTAGAGACAGGCAATTCCAGCATTTGAGAAGACCGTCAATAGAGAGTCAACAACACGAAATAGGGAGTGACGAGCGTCTATGGAGAGTGAATAACACAAAATAGGGGGTGACCAGAGTCGATGGAGGGTGAACTGCAGCAAGATAGGAGGCGACTGCAAATAAGACGAGAAAGTATGGACACATTTTTATGGTACCAGTGGTTCATGTCCATGTCATTGAGTTTCAGAAGAGGGGTTTGCCTCACTACCACATGTTGGTAATGTTGAGATATGAAGACAAACTCAGAAAGCGCGATGACATAGGTAAGATTGGTTAGCTTTGTTTTACGGCATATCAATGGGTTATTTAATGCCGACAAATTTTTTATTAGTGGTAATGTTTCTTCAAAAATCTATTTCTGGGAATATTTTTCTTGAAGAAATCTATGGCTGGTAATATTTTTTTCAAAAAAATGTAGAGCTGTTTGTATTGCTGGTATGTTTTTTAAAGTATTGCTGATAATAATTTTTCCTTCAAAAATTATTGCTAGTAATAATTTTTTTTATTACAAAGTATTTCTGGTATTAAAACCTATTTTTACACAAGTTTGGGTGTTTAACTATTTAACTGGGACCCCAACAGGTGTCACCAACCCGGGTGAGGGTGAACCAGGGAACACCAGCAATCAAGAGGCAGTTCCACGCTCCTAAAACCTCTCAATCAGAGGCCCCACTACTGGACGCAGTTCATAGTCCCACCCAGGACGCGGATATAGTTTATCGTCATAACCATGACGTGGATGTAGTTTATCGTTATACCCAGGACTGGGTAAGATTGTAACAGCTAAAATTACTGTTGCCAATGTTGATTTAGTAAAAATAAAATGTATGATACATGGACCTTGCGGAACAGATAATCCTTCTTCCACTTGCATGCAATATGGCCCACGCCAAAAGAAATTCTTCGAAAACTACATAGATAAACATAGATAGAATTTGAATGACTATCCATCGTCACAGAAGACGCAATACTGAAGTCACATTTCAGGTTGGACGTTGACATTAGGCACGTTGGGTCGGACAATGACTACCTGCTGAAAAAGTACATAGCCCACATTAATGTTGAAATTTGTTCATCAGTGAAAAGCATTAAATATATCTTCAAGGACGTTTACAGGGGACCAGAATGTATTTCTGTTGTAGTAAGAGACAACCCAGCGGCAGATCGTGAGCAAAATCAATTTCAAGCTGAAATTACTAATTATCTTGCTTGCCGATATGTTTTCCTTCCGGGAGATATGAGGAGACTGCAGAGTTTAAGCTACATGACACATTTCACAATGTCCACAGACTTGCTGTACATCTTGAAGACCAGCAAAGAGATTACTTTCACAGAGACAACGCTCAGCAAGCTGCCCAGGCACAGAGGGGCGGTGATACTACCCTCACTCCATAGTTTAAACTGAATGAGAATGATAAAACCACAAGGAGCTACTTGTACCCTGACAATCCGCTGCATTATTTGTTTAATAAGCGCTCTAAATGATTGAAACCGAAGTAAAGGAATACGAATACTATTATTACAATGTATACAGTGAACCTTAGAGACACAGAGAAAATTCACTTGCGAACGTTGCTGTTGCATATTTCGGGCGCCGTGAGATTTCAGGATTTGCGCAGTGTAGAAGGACAAACCTTGCCAACATTAAAGGCTATATCATATGGTTTTCTCTCAGGCACACTGGAACATGCATTGCTAGAAGCTGCTGCCTGTCGGATGCCCTTACAGCTGCGTGTAATGTTTGTTGTCCTATGCACGTATATGAACCATCCAAATACTCTTCACTTGTGGAGCACCCACAAGGAATCTATCATTGAAGATTTCTTGAACCAGGGTTTTAATGAAGTCTATGCAGAAGTATGGCACTGCACTCAATTGCACGATCACCCAGACATTTCAACGCTTACTGATAAACAGAGAGACTGGTTGCTAATGATATGCTTAAATCTGTAGATAAGAAGAGGGGAATAGAGGTGCCCCAAATCTCTATGTAGATGCACCACGATTTGTGGTAAATCTTATATGTGTAATAGTATAATTTCATATCTGCGAAAGAATAACTGTATCGTGTGCAGCGGTGCTTGGACAGGGTTTGCCTCAATACTACTGTCAGGTAGAAAGACTATCCATAGTTTGTTCAAGTTGTCTGTCCCACTCACCGAGGTCAGTGGTTGTGATATACCAGCCACTTCAGACGATGAAACATTGGTTTCATCATTTAGGATGAGCTTTATATAATCACTACATTTGCTCTTTATGCTATTGATAAAGCCTTTCGAGATATCACTGGCATTGCTGTTGTTTTTGTAGTGCTTTTGGGGAAGACTTTAGGCAAGTCCTACCCATATTAACGTAAAGAATTTGTGAGGCAATCATGGAATTCTCCTATATGGCGGATTTTCATTCAATACAGATTAAACCGAAATATCAGGACAATGACAGATCAAAAGGAATTTGCAACATGGCTCTTACATTTTGGCAATAGCAGCTTCACGCGAACCTAATCTTGCTGATAAGGACAAGAAGTATCTCATATTTCATGCGACAACTGATCTCTGGCGGCTGATATCTTCAACAATATATCTGAGGAAGAGAGAACGCTCAGAATAATTATGTTGCCAAAGAACACAAACTGCCTCCTGATCATTTACCTTTCTGCTGCATTTATTATAGTACAGATAAAGTTTTGGAAGATGATCCTGCTGACGCTGAGCGCTACCCACTTGAATTTCTAAACTCTTTGACACCATCAGGAATGTCTCCTCATAAACTGAGTTTAAAACCCGGCTTCATAGTAATGCTTCTTTGTAACATTTACATCCAGAATTAACTCTGCAATGGTACAAGCCTGGAAGTGGTGGCCATACATCGAAATTCAATTGAGGCTTCCTAGATTAGTGGCTCACTAATTGGCAGACTTGTACTTTATCTCCAGAATAAAGCTGGTTTCAAGCGACTAACTTGCCATTTACCTTGGAGAGAACACATTTTCCTGTCCGTTTGTCAGATGACATGGCTATTGACAAGTCACAGGGGCAGACATCTGCGAAGGTAGGATTGTTCTTACTTCAGCCAGTGTTCAGTCAGGGGCAATTGTACGTGACATACTCTAGTGGTCGTAAACTCTCAGATGTAAGGGTTAAGGTGATGGAGACAGACAGACAATGACAGAGAAATGGGGGAACTTTTACTAAGAACATTGTCTGCTGAGTGGTACTGACTTGAAGGAGTGGAGTGTTTTCAGAAATTCTGGACCCCTTAATTACGTTAGGTATGTGTCATTGTATACCCACGTTCACACACACACATACATATACATATACACACACACACACACACGCACACACACACACACACACACACACACACATATATATATATATATATATATATATATATATATATATATATATATATATATATATATATATTATTATTATTATTATTATTATTATTATAATATAAGCAAGTATACTCGTCCGGAAAAAACCTTAGGTATTTCGGCTTGAAAATGAACAAACCAATACCCAAGGAAAAAACTAAGAACATGTAAATCAGGCGAAAACAATCGTTCAGAATCCAAGTTCAGAGTCCAAAGAAAAAAACCTCCGACACGAATAAAGTAAAAATAACTAAGCAAAGTGCTCAATACAATAAGTAGAACAAATCTAACTATTAACCTAAAGAGCCAGACAAACCTACCTAGGTTTCACCTACGCGGATCGTAAGGGTACGCCGGCGTACCCTGACGATCCGTGTAAATTAAACCTAGGTAGGTTTGCCTGGCTCCTTAGGTTCATAGTTATATATATATATATATATATATATATATGTGTGTGTGTGTGTGTGTGTGTGTGTGTGTGTGTGTATATATATATTGAATGAATATATTTCATATATATATATATATTGTACGGAAATTATTTATATATGGTATATATAATATGGTTTTGTAGATATATAGATCTTCTTTTTTTATGTACTCATATTTGAAAAAACTAGCATGGTTCTATTTTGAGGGGGGAATGTACCACAGACTGATTGGCATTGGCAATCTTTGCCCACATGGTGGCCACTCCCAATTATCTTTATCTGTTGTTTATCTTCCCAGCGTATGAGAATTTGTATGTTAAAAAAAATGAGAGATTTAATAGCTAAACTTTATGTATTTGTAAATATACATGTATACACAATTTTACTATTTGCTGCCTAAGTATCTGATTCTAATATATACGTAGAGATTTTAATTGCTCTTTCTTCAATGCGATATTTTTATACATATATATCTGTAGGAAAGTTTACTGTTTACACCAAATTCTATTAGTCGGTCCGTGAAAATTCCACGTGTCCCGCTAATCAATATATTAGGTTGGTGCAAAAATAATGTCGTTTTCTCACATAGTAACATATGTGAGAAGACGACATAATATTTGCACCAACCTAATAATTTCAGTAAATTTATTCATTCGGCGAACGTCCTGGGTATGACGGTAAACTACATCCGCGTCCTGGGTATGATGATAAACTACATCCACGTCCTGGGTACGGCGATAAACTGCATCCAACAGCAAGGAGAGAGATAATGTTTTCAGAAAATAATGTTGCCAGCTATGCGTTTTTGAAACAATAATGTTGCCAGCTATATATTTTTTATTCCATACAAAATAGGCATTTAAAATTCATATAAACTGGATTTGGCATTAAATAACCCACAGTGGTTGATATGCCTTAAAACCCAAACAAACAAAATTAATTCGGCGAATAAACAGACAGGAATGATGGGAAAAGCCGATCTCAGTAACACATCAGAATTTGGCCAAATATTTTGGTCCAACCTAATATCTCTTAAATGAGCGTTTGTCTCTCTGGATGCCATATATACACCTGCCTTGTGCCATAACTAGCAGCGACACGGATTTTCAAACGCAAAACAAATTAATCAAAGCCTCAGTAATTCCCAACTGCATATGTATCCTTCTCATTTGGTTAATATCAATTTTCGCAGTTCAACTCAGTAGGCTCCATTGACATGTTTTTCTCTATTTTTCGAAATGGCTCCTAAATATGTATTTGATATGAAACCCAATAGATTCCAGCAATAAAAATGTCAAAATATGGCTTTCTTTCTCGTCTGGATAGGTAAATGGAGTCTCCCGAGCGACACGTGTTCATTGAGCTGTAGACGTAAGCAGTACTGTGGAAAATAAATTAAACAAACGCTGGTTATAGGTTGGGAAAACAAATACTACGTTGGGTGTGACGTTGGGGCTTGAGGCCAATTCACGCCCTCTAGCTGAAGACACCTGCGAGAGGAAATATGACGTCTTTATAAAAGTTCATAATTACTTTATTCCCTGTGAAGATAGATGTTTATTTGGGTGAGATCCGAAGTTTAAATAACACGTGCGTTATGTTGTTCGTTTGTTTAAGACATCGTTTATTTTCTTTTTAATAATAACTTATTTTCTTGATTTTGTTTTAAAAACCTCTTGATCGATATATTCTACGGTCTTTCGTCATTGCTCAATGTACCGTTTGCGGTAATTTTGACATTTTTTTTTTGTTTTGTACGTTCCCCGCCAAAGTATTATTCGGCCTTATTGTATTGTTTAAATTTATATGATGAAGTTTTTTTTGTTTTTTTTCAATTCTTCGTGTCCCTTCATTCATTCCTTAGAACGTACGTTACGCTCTTCCAACCCCTCATAAATAATGAACTATTTCAGTTGGACCACGCGGACAGCCAGAAAAGTCATTACAGATAAGCTCTTTGCGTTCAATGTTAAAAGCAAAAAAGAAAGAAAGAAGAGGCGGTAATGTGTTTTGCATCTGTTTCAGTGAAACAGAAAAAAGTTGTCAATTTCATATATTTTCTACACCCTGCCAATACCTCATAAATAATGGACTATTCTATTTTGATCACGTGGAAAGATGGAAAAGACATATAGGGACGCTACTTGGTTTCAGTGAGAAAAAGAAAGAATGGAAGCGTGAATGGAGGGAAGATGAAAGGATTGATAGTACTCTCATATGTTTAACGTCTGTTTCAGTGAAATTGGAAAAGTATTCAAGTATTTTCATTTGTACTGCCTTATTTCTTAAAATAACAATCAGCATTCATATTTACAATTGTTATTGCAATATTTCTGTCATATTTGTTAAGCTCCAATATTTAACGATGCGATGGGGGAATTTGTACGGATATTTTATTGTCATAGAGATCGCCAGGACTTTACTCAATCATTAACTTAATATTTGAATTCTTCAGAATATTAAATTAGGAAAACCGTGAGATTTTCTTAGATATTTTTGGCACATATATTTTTTTTCGAATTTACTCTTCATTATTATCATTACATTTTAACACAAGATCAGCCACGATTGAAATATATCCGCTTGATAGTATAAAATGACTTCTTTGAGAGAGACATGCCCGTGAATAAGGAGCTTGTATTAGCAATTTTTATTTTTATTTATCTATATATTTATTTGAGAAGAATGTGTATACGTCTGCGTCACCTAATGGTTTTGTTTCGTGGTTTTATTTCTGTTTAACATTACTTCCATATATGTTCTGCTATGCTTGATTTAGCAGTTGCAATTAATGTAATGGCTTTTTTTATATTCCTTATCTGATTATTCAGCGGTTATCTAGTTTGTCTCTTCTAGTTGGTACTATAGCTACATAAAATGTCATATACACAATTATTGAGAATTATGTCACCTGAAGTATTTACAAAAGTATGATAAGTCGTAGAATAATTTAACGTATTAAAACATTTATTGAAGACTCTCGAATGAAGCTTTTAGATTTTAGTGAGGACCCGAATTCTTCAAACTTCGTAAACAGGCTGTATAGAACCACAACTAACAGAAACCATATCATTTGGATACCAGATTATTATAATGCAGTACTAGTTTGGCATCAAGTTCTCGTTATTTTACATTTGAAATGGCTAGACACAACCGTAAGTTCTATGCTAACATTTTCTTCTATCTCACTTGTTACTTGTTCGAAAGTTCACTTCCAATTTCTTGCCTCCCAGTCAAGTTGGATCATCGAAAATTTAAATGCAAAGTCAATCGTTATATTCTGTTTTCTTAATTCATCTTTTATTGTTCTCTCTCCTTAATAATATTTCTTTCTCATATTCTCTAACACTCAGTAACCACTTACAACTTAGTGGCTTTATTGCCTTGCTTAGAGTTAAATTATTTTCAACAAACTAATATAGCAATTAAATATAAGGAAAACAGATATTTCCCTTTGACACTAGCCAATTCGTGTAGTACTAGCTTTTCGGTCAATGAAAGCCGAATATTTTCTCATAAAAAAGTGATCATATTACAAGAAAAATTATTTGGACTCATATGAATGGAGCGTATATGTTATTAAGATGATAAAACACTATATTTCACCGTTCTGAAGTTTATAGATTTCCATACGATCATTTCTAACAAGGTTTAACGAAAAGGGCGGGTGAAGAAAAATTTTAACTTCAGAAAGCAACAGATTGTAAAGTTACTCTCACGAGAAATCCAGATTTCACCTTATAGAATTCATAGATTTCTTTCAAGTGAAAATAAGAAAGGAAGTACATTTAGAATATTATGTCCTTTCAAGATGCAGTCTATCATGACTCTCTGTAAGTTCCATTTTTTTTATTATCTGTGAATTGTCAAAATTTCTTGCAAAAGAGAGCAGAGCGGTTTTTCGACATTATCTCAATGGTTTGAAATTCGAAGATATTCTTGTCTTAGGTTGAAACAACAGTTGAGAGAATCAAGTGTACCTTTTCCTATTACAGCGACGATGACTATTATGATAACCACACTGCATAGATAGATAGATAGATAGATAGATAGATAGATAGATAGATAGATAGATAGATAGATAGATAGATAGATAATTTACACTATTTACACTTAGGTTCGAAATTCCAATCACCTGAAGAAGACCGGAAAGTACAACAGTCGAAACGTCTAGAATATGGTAACATAGATGAGAAAAACAGTCCGAACAATGTAAATAATTACGATACCTTTTCTTAGATAGATAGATAGATAGATAGATAGATAGATAGATAGATAGATAGATTTGAAGAGGTTTTTTTTTTTTTTTTTTTCGACAAATAGGGACTCTTTGGAAAAAATAAATATACATAAGACGATACATATCAAATTATCATTCACTTTTCATATCTATCTATCTGTCTGTCTGTTCGTGTGTGTATGTGTGCCTGTTTGCGGATGACGTTGAAAATTGCCAACAATCTCATAATTTATAGCCTTACAATACCGAGTGCCTATTTAAATCTTCGTTTCTTTATTCTATTCACTTTAGGATTGAAATGAAAGCAAAAATTAGCACAAAAATAAAACAATGGCACCAAATAAAATGAAACAGTCAATTCTCCTCTGCTCACCTTTGAATCTATTGACATTGTAAAAAATTGCAGATTGCATTTGGGACTCGAAGCTTGAGTTTTAGAAATTTTGATGTTGGAAGGTAAACAAAATAAAAATGTATTCAGTGTCGATTTTTTAAAAGAAGATTAAAAATTGAACAAAAATATTAAACTGGATTCCTTCTTTGAAAGTTTTCCATAAAATTTCTAAAGAAATTTAATTTGTTTAACTGAATTTCTTCTCGTCACCACGAAGGATTTTGTAAAAAAATATCATTTGTCTTTCGTTCTTGCTAAAACCAATTTGTTCAGTTTTGATCAATTTTTCAGGAATTTTCCTTTCCTTCTTTATTTCTATTTCCTCTTTATTCTTTTCATATTCGTCTTATCGAATTCGAATAATTAATTACTTACTTACTTTCTTTCTTTCTTTCTTTCTTTCTATGTTCTTTTCTTTTTTTTCATTCGTTTTAAATTGCTTTGTATGTGTGTTTGTTTCCTGGCTCTTTAAAGTTACTTTCTACATTCATTTCTGACTTTAAGTTTCAACGTTACTTAGTTTGTACCTTTGTCGTTTTCTTTATTTATTTATTTATTTTTTTATTTATTTATATATTTATTTATTTCGTTCTTTCTTTCTTTTTTCTTTTTTTTTATTTCCTTACAATTTAAAAGTAATTTCTTTGTTTCTTTCTACATTCATTTCTGACTTTAAGTCTTAACGTTACTTAGTGTGTACCTTTGTCGTTTTCTTTCTTTCTTTCTTTCTTTATTTCGTTCCTTCTTTCCTTTATTTTCTTCCCATTTAAAATTACTTTGTTTCAAGTTTCTTTCATTCTACATTATTTCCTACAGATACATTGATTATTTATTTGTGTATTTCATTCATTCTTTTATTAATCTTTCTTTTCTTCCTCCGAAACAATTTCTTTATTTCTGTCTTTCTTTCTTTTTCTTTAATGTTTCTTTTTTTCTTTCTTTCTTTTCCAGCATTCATTTCAGCAGGTTGCTTTCTTTCTTTCCGGCCTCTTTTCCGTAAAATGATTACAGTATTTATTTATTCATATATTTTTCTTATCATGGTATATTACTTAGTAATTTCTTTTCTTCGGTTTTAAAGTTTCTTTCTTCCTTTCTCGATTTCCTTGTGAATTTTTCTCGGCTTTGTAGTTCTTTCTTTCTTTCTTTTTCTGTCTCGTTTCTTTTATTTTCCCTTTCCTTTTCAATATTTCCTCCTCCTCCTCCTCCATCTCTCTCTCTATATATATCTATCTCTCTCTCTATCTCTATCTCTCTCTTTTATCACTCATGTTTCATTGTATACTTTCTCGCTACTTACTTCGTTCTTTCTAAGAAAAAAAGTCAGAATTTATCCAAATAAAAAGCTTCACATTTTCAATATCAAAACCATTTTATGCTTTGTCTTTTATGTTTCATTTAACCGATCAACAACAAAACAACAGCAAAGAAAGTTTCCATTAAAACCCGCGCTACACACACCACCGAAATAACTCTTAATTAAAATGCTAACTTTCAAAGTCACCAAAAAGTTTCCAAAATTTTTAGTCTTTAATTTACTCTTGGGACCGTCTGGGACGTACAGTTTTCCATCTCCCAGATAGAGTGTGTAGCGAGTAATCTGAGGTCATTTTCAGATGGACTCTTTTCTGTGTATTTGTCGAGTGTCAAGTCAGGATTTTTTTTTAATTCTGTTAGAACCACTCAAAGAATTAAAACAAAAGCCAAAGTCCGAAGAAAGTAGAACATACAGGAGTTACTTGAGGATAAATTACGACAAGCATCTTTTTTTATCTTCTTCCTCGGTCTTGTTTTTATTATGATATTTCAAAAAGAATGCTTTGCTTTACAGATCTTTATTCCAAACCTTTTACACTAACACAGCAATCTTCTTCTTCTTTTTCTTCTTCTTCTTCTTCTTCTTCTTCTTCTTCTTCTTCTTATTATTATTATTATTATTATTATTATTATTATTATTTGCTGGTAAAAGTTTATTTTCAGTTTTCCACTCGCGATTTAAGAATATAAACCGATCATTTCTTTTTTCCAACGCCAGGTTTTATTGAATACGTACTGAAGTATCATTGATGTTTGAAGTAAGTATGCTTTTTGTAATGGCATTATTTTCAAATCAGAATCCAATTTCTGCCAGACTTTCCTAATTTCATTTCCACTACACTCCAGTGCTCCAATGATTACTGGCACTTTAATGCTTCATCTTCTTCTTCCTCTTCTTCTTCTTCTTCTTCTTCTTCTTCTTCTTATTATTATTATTATTATTATTATTATTATTATTATTATTATTATTATTATAAGTAGTAGTAGTAGTAGTACTAATAGTATTTTTTCAGTTTACTTGTTTCTTTTCCGTGCTGCGACTAAGCTTCAACAAGAAACGTCAAGAGACAGACAACAAATCCTGATTCTTGGTACGAATGGTTGGATATGCAAGTGATATACTCAAAATCCTTTTATTAATTGTAAGAATGTGTTTAAACTTTCATTAAACGTGTTCATTTATATATACACGTAAAAGTATAAGTCTTTTATATATCCTATATATATATTATAGATTATTTTTATGGTAAATTGGCATTATCGCACACTTCTTTCAGTCGTCAAATTTTGTGTGTTTTTCTGATGGTCTTTGATGTGTTATGAACACGACTCTGACAGTCAAAACCGTCGTAAATTACGGGTATTTTAGTTAGCCAGTTATACTTTTATTAATATATGTGTGTGTGTGTGTGTGTGTGTGTGCGTATATATATATATATATATACAGACACACACATATATATATATGTGTGTGGGTGTGTGTCTGTATATATATATATATATATATATATATATATATATATATATATATGTATATATATATTAAGAAATATGCTTATCATTTACCGATACCACGACTCGGTGTTTCATGCACAACGGAATATCTCCAGGTGCTGTTTATCGACTAATCTTTACATAATTTAAATTTAAAAAATAAGTGTATATATATATATATATATATATATATATATATATATATATATATATATATATTTATTTATATATATATATATATATATTTATATATATATATATATATATATATATATATATATATATATATATATATATATATTTAAACGATTCGAATTCTAGAAAATATATGCATTTGCTTGATGTTGGGCTCAATTAAAAAACTTAATTTACATATGTCCCTTACTTAGTGAGGTCTTCCAGCAGGCAATTGTTAATATGATGAATTCATTGGATATCGGATGGCTTCTGTTGGAGTCTTTTGCTAGACATACATTTGATCTGTAACTGGTTCCACCTGTGTCTCAAAGTGATGAACTGCTATATAGTCTATGCAAAATGTAGCAAGGGAGTAAAGTGAAAAGATTCGAAACGAATGCGCACAGAGAACATTACTTGCATATATTTAACACTAGCAAATAAGTTAAACTCACTTCATTGTTGCTGCCGAAAGAAGTTTGAACTTCATTGGAGTGGAATTCAGACAGTGATATTTTTTCAGTTTTTTTATATGCCCAAAACGGCGTAAAAACAGTCATTAGTTCTACGAAGGTAAAAATGATTAAAACGCCATGACCCACACAAATTAATGAGCGATATGGAGATAAAGGCGACGTATGTCAACCGGTTGACTAACTAATCATCACTACTTGCAAGCCATCACGTGGTGATGCATAGTGTGTCATCCGCTTGACAGCCGTCCTCTATATCTACCTCTTGCATTTTCTTAGAAATCATTTGACGTCTACTGGCTCTCTTGAAATAAGCAAAAAGAAAATCGTTTGTCGTTGATTCAGTTTGAAGAATTTAGGCCAGAGACGACACGAAAAGCAGCAATTGCACGGGCCATGACTACAGACCTAGTTTACTAGTGACAATGATTCAATCGCTACCAGTAGTAATAATTTCGTGCAGCCGTAGGGGATAAAAATAAATTGTGTCAATACGTATACGTTTAAAGCACATTGCGAGTAAACGAGAAAGAAATCACGAACTACAAGTAATAATCGTACGAAGTTTAATATCAAATCGACTGCCGTGATGAGAATTATTTTGAGTTACAGAATGGAAGGCGAATGAAATTCAGCGTGAGTAGATGACGTGAAATAAAAAGATGTAAGATAGCTGAATTGAGTGGCAAAGAAATCGAGGTTGTAATAAAAACGAAAATATAATGCAGAAAACGATTATTGAATTAAGTATAAAAAAAATTGAATTCGGAATTAGACTCGCGTATGTTACGCCATTAATATACGTTAAAATGGATGGCATTCGTACTTAAGGTGCATATATTTATTGCACATAAGGCCTAGAGAAACATTACTCTAATTCTTTGAGGTGAACAGAAATGTTGAAGAACAAGATTCAGTAGGGTTTTTTTCACATAAAATTGTAAGATCAATTAGACCTTTTTAAAGTTAATGCTATCATTTATAACCATTATATATCATTTTAATTTTATGTATGGCTCAGTTTTGTTTGTGCGTACTCGACCACTCTAATATTTTATGAAGGTTTATATGGTGTCCATAAATAAGCTGTACAACTTCCCTTGTTAAAGTTAAGATCTATCAATACAATTCTTTGCATTCTTAAGAAATATTATTAAAGTTTTAATTCATGTATAGTTTGTTCTTGTCTATGTCACTTGGGTGTGTCTTTTCAGTTAGGAGTTTAAATTGCTTATTATGAATCCGTATCTTTTAATGAAAATGACAACACATTAAGAGAAAGAACAATGTTTATTGTGGTTGGTAGAAATCAAATCGGAATTACAGTACAAAATTATGGAACAAAACCATTAAGTCTTATTAGCGTCCGTGCAAGATGCAAGTTGTTTATGGAAACAGAAACTGTGTTACAGAAAACACACGCACACACACATACATGTCCGTCCTGGGTATGACGATAAATTACATCTGCGTCATATGTATGGCGATAAACTACATCCGCGCCCAGGGTAAGACGATAAACTACGTCCAGCAGCAAGGCATCAGGAGGTTTTGAGGTGCGTGGAACTACCTCTTAATTGCTGGTGTTCCCAGGTCCACCCTGACCTGGAGTGGTAGCACTTGTTAGGGTCCTAGCTACGGGCAAGTAGTTAACCCCGACACTATGAAAATGTAAAAAGAGGTTTTAATACCAGAAATACTTTAAAAATTCTTAGCAGCAATACATTTTTGAAGGAAAAATATTACCAGAAATAGATTTTTGACCAAAAAAATATTACCAGCAATAAAAATTCTGTAGGCATTAAATAACCCATTGAGGTTGATATGCCGGTAAACAAACCAAACAAAACCAAAGACACACATTTTTCTGTGTGTCCCAAAGATTTTTAGTAATTTCAAACGGCACGTTCTTTCATTTTTTTGTTGAATTTTTCCGATACTAACTTGTACAACGGGGTCAGAAATGAAACCGACAACACCGTGTACTTGATATTAACTGGGACAGTTGAACCAGAAACTGGACAAAATATAAGGTTTGGAGTGTTTTGTCACAATATTGATCCCGACGTAAAACATCATAATCGAAAATACTATGAAAAAATATTAACCAGACAGATCCCCGCATTGAGTAAAGATATTTCACCAAGCTTTCCTAATCAATAACACTACACCATTTTTTTTTTCGACTGTCTTCTCAATCTCCCGATTTGACACTGTTTAACTTCTGGCTCTCCCCACTCTGAAAACGACACGATTTTCAATCGGCTTTGCTTCTGCTGCTCTGCCAGCAACCTGGAGACGAATTATGCAAAGTTGCGGCCATGTTTGAAGTGGTTGTGATCTGAGTTTTGTCAATGATATTTTCGCCAAAGGGCTGCTGAATTTTCCAGAGGGTTTCGGCTTGAGTATCTCTAAACTTTTGGGAAAAAAACTCTACTCCATGCGTCCAGTCATCTTGCGTGAAAACGAAACTCCGACGACTGCGTACTACACGACCGAACTCTGGGCATAACAGCTGAAAACAGACGCATCCTACTGGTGCCAAGATTCCCACACATGCACAGGAAGAATGGTGTCACATCACAGCAATAGGATTTTGTTCACCCGCCATAAGCTTTGCATGGAAAAACTAAAATAGGATATTTTTGACAATAACAATTATGTCTGTGTGCGTGTATATATATATATATATATATATATATATATATATATATATATATATATATATATATATATGATCAATTTAAACGTGTTTTATGTTATTTTTAGTGGATATTCATTCGAGTAGTCTCTATTTATTTAACAGTATATGTATTTATTTTCGTCCACTTGCCAAAATATTCGAAAAATCTTATTGGAGAAAAATATTCGCTCTCCGGCAGGAATTGAACTTCTGTTGGTTAGAGCATGATGGACTTAACGGTAGCTCCCTCTGCCTTGGCTGAAATATATAAATATATTAAATTTTTAAAAAAATCCCTTATAGAAATATCTTTTTTTACCTTTGGATACGAACCTTGGCACATATGAAAAAAATTTCGGGAAGAAATACAGAGATAAAAAAATATGTCGGATTAATAAAAAATACATTCTAAGTTTTTATTTTGTTTTCGTTTGGATACGAAGCGCTGCAGATATAAAAAATATTCCGTGAGATCGAGAGAGAGAGAGAGAGAGAAAATTTCGCTTAATAGCACAAATTTGGCCTGGCCTGACCGACTGTTCATCATAGCTTAGATGTTTAGAGAGTACAGTCTAAATAGATAAAAACCTATACACACACTCATATATTATCAAAGATAATAGTAATAATAACATTAATAATTATTATTATTATTGTTATTTTTACTGTCAAAATACAAAGACCTTGAAATAGAAATCTCAAAAATGAGGCACATGGGAACATCAACAATCCCTTTTCTAGTTGGAGCCCTAGGGAATGCTTGGAAAAGATTCTAGTAAAACTAATCGAAGGGATACCTTGAAGTCCATGCCTCAAAGAGATACAAAAAATTGTTCTGACAAATACATCCCACACTTTACGAAGGGTTTTACCTGTCAGTTTTTTTTTTTTTTTGTCAGTGGAAAGTGTCATGATGCCCTTTCCAATCTTAGCTCCCTGCGCGGGACCCGCAAACAAATTTGTAAACGCTAGAAATCAAAGGAAATAATAATAATAATAATAATAATTTAATAACTTTTGTTTTTTTGTTTTTTTTTCATGGCTACAGGTGTAATTTTCCTACAATGCTCTGCCCTTTGTCTCTCATCTCTTTGAGTGAAAATTTTAAAACCTTTCAGCGGCAAGTAGGTTGAGAGATGACCGAAAAAGTATAACTTTTATTCCCTTGCTCCTACCCCTTTGTTGAATGAATTCTTCGATATTCCCCCCTACCAATCTGTAGTATAAGTCCAGCCTACCCCATAAAATTTGATAAGTATCTGTCGTTGGCGACGGAAAATTGAACATTTGTGGAGAGTCACTTGTGCCATGCAATTCACCTTTCTTTTTCATTTTTTTTTTTTTTTTATGTCTATATACTGAAATCTAATTATCCCACTTGGAGGTGTCACTCGGACTTATACTAAGTTAAAACTTAGTATTGTCTACCCAACTGAATACCATACACTGTTATGAACTTTTAACTTCGATATATTAATAAACCCACTATCTCAAATCTGGGCTTGCTCTTGGACCTTCTTCGAGTCTCGTCCTAAAGCTGGTAATCTGAACAAAATTACCCCTTGGCGGTCAAGGTTAAAACGCATCTCTACCAATTTCAATGAATACGAATAATATCTCATACCAGATCGGCCGTCAACCGGGACAACAAGGGCCGCGTCCCTCAGAGAGGAACCAGTCTGAGGTCGAAAAGTCTGTCACTGGAACAAACTCTTCCACACACGAAGAAACACTAGGTCACCAAACCCGGATTATCGCAAACCTTGGACCAAGTGTCTCAATGCCAAATCGACTAGTAAAAATTAAACGAACGAAATGGAGCCGCGAAGAGTATCGACAAGTTATGACATCCTTCTTCACTGCACTCGAAAACCCAGCAAAGAACACCACCAATCAAACATACAAAATATGGAGAAATATGGTGGGAAATGATATAAGACCTAACCTCAATCCAAACATGCTTGCCAATGTCCGCAGAGATATCATGCGAAACAACAGACTCTCAAAGGTAGAAATAGATAAGATAAAATTAGATATAAGACAAAATACTATGACCCATCACTCAAACTCTGTTGAGACGAATGTTGAAATAAAGAATGCAAGAGAGGATAAGGTGGACGCTAAAGCGAATGAAATACGAAATAATCTCCCAGGAAATGAAACCGAAGATTCTACCTTAGACACAACCTCTAGTTCTCCAGAAATTGTCACTGAAGATGACTCCAGGTACATTAATTTAGAATTCCTTGAAAACCACGAAGCTGAAATCACCGAAGCGAAAAATGACGTCATCCAAGTACTCAGCAGAGTAACTTTCATACAATTGTCAGACAGAGACCAGCTCCCGAAAATCCATATGACAAATCCCAACAAGCACATCGTGAAAATATACAATGCTGCCCTGGAAATACTGTTAACAGATAAACCACCGGGAAACATAACAGAAGTTAACAACGTCATATACGCAACAGCTCTAGCAGCGACTCGGAAGCTTGGTGTCAAGACAATAAATAAAATTAACAGACACAGAGAACCAGCGTGGAAAACCAAACTGATACGAGAAATAAAACAAATCAGATGTGAGCTGTCTATATTAGATGAGCACACCAGAAACCCTAATATTTCCACACGTAAATCCAAAAAGATCAAACGGAAATATAGCATTAAATCCCTAATTGATATTCCATCGATCAAGGAAATGCTGAAACAGAAACTTCAGCTAAAAGCACAGAGAACAAGACGATACGAGAAACGTTGTAGATTCTATCGCCAAAATAAAATATTCCGAACAGATCTTAAGAAATTTTACAGGGAAATTGGAAAAACACCTATACATGTCGAAACGCCACCATCTATTGATAATGTACAGACATTTTGGGAAAATATTTGGAGCAACCCAAAGGAATGTAACCCAAATGCAGAATGGATACGGCGTGAAGAAGAACGACTACTGGATACACCTCTGCAAGAATGGGAAAATATATCCACAGATGATGTTTGGCAAGCACTAACGAAATCCCAAAAATGGAAATCCCCAGGAAATGACAAGTTGCCCAATTTCTGGCTGTATCATCTCTCATCTATCCATGGCATACTTGCAAAAACATTATCAACGCTTGTAAATAATCCCAATAAAATCCCGGAATGGGTTACTGAAGGTATTACATACCTCATACCAAAAACAATTGAAACAGACGACCCGAAAAATTATAGACCGATAACATGTCTTTCCACAACGTATAAGTTGATCACGTCTGTACTGACGAACCGTACTTATTCCTTTTTCGAAACAAACAGCATTCTCCCGCTGGAACAGAAGGGATGCAGTAGAGGTTCATATGGCTGCAAAGATCAACTTCTGATAAATAAAATGATCCTGGAAAATTGCAGGAGAAGACGCAAAAATCTCAGTGCAGCGTGGATTGATTATCGTAAAGCCTTTGATAGTGTTCCACATTCTTGGATCCTTAAGACTTTGGAAATGTACAAAGTCTCCCCTGTGGTATTAAACTTTCTTAAGCACAGCATGGGGATGTGGAACACAAAACTATACCTTAGGCACACCGGGGGCACTGCCATATCCAACCGTCTGAATATCCGACGTGGAATTTTTCAAGGAGACTCTCTGTCACCCCTTCTGTTTTGTTTATCCTTAACCCCTCTTACACATGAACTGAACAACAGTAGCCATGGTTACAAAATAAATAAGAAAATCTTCAATCACCTACTATACATGGATGATCTCAAACTCTTTGCCAAAGACGACAATGAGTTGAAAGGCCTCCTCAATATTGTAAAATACTTTAGTGACGACATAGGTATGGACTTTGGATTAGATAAATGTGCAAAAGTAACATTCAAGAAAGGTAGAATTACAGAAACACCCTCAATAGATTTAGATTTTGTCACAAAGATTAGGGAATTGGAGCATGAAGAAGCTTATAAGTACCTAGGAATTAGCGAAGGAGATGACATACAACACCCCCAAATGAAAGAAAAAATAAGAAAAGAGTACTACAGGCGTGTACGTCTGATACTAAATACTGAACTAAACTCAAAAAATAGAATATCAGCTATAAACACATTGGCTGTCCCAGTGGTACATTACAGCTTTAATGTCCTTAACTGGACCATAGCTGAAATTAAGCTAATGGACGCCAAAACGAGAAAGCTTCTCACTTGCTATCGCATGCATCATCCCAAAGCTTATGTTGATCGTCTGTATGTACCCAGATCCGAAGGAGGCAGAGGATTAGTTCAACTAGAACTGTCCTACAAAACTACAACAATTGGCCTCCAAAGATACTTGGAAACTACAGAAGACTGGATGATGGTATGCGTCAAGGAACATGAAAGTAGTAAGCGTCTTTACTCCGTAATGAAAGAAGCCAACAAATTCAAAATGGAGCTTCAAATGGGCGTAGAGATGCAACTACAGCACAATACACCGGCTGAAACTGCAAAATACTTGAAAAAGACAGCAAAGACGAGTGCAACCGACCAGATACAGAAGCGATGGCAAGATAAACAGCTCCATGGCCAATACTCTGCCCGTATCAAACAAGCTGATGTAGACAAAACCCGTACCCATCAGTGGCTACGCAGTGCAGGGTTGAAAGAGGAAACTGAAGGTTTTATCCTTGCCGCGCAGGACCAATGCTTGCTAACTAGGAATAGTCAAGCACATATACTAAAATATTGTGTCAGCCCAAAATGCAGATTCTGTGATAAATATCCAGAAACGATTGATCATCTTGTATCAGGTTGCACGATGTTGGCACCCACTGAATATAAAACCCGACATGACAGTGGGCCAATATCTGCACTGGAAAATCTGCAACTTCTACGGGAAGGAAACTGAAAGAAACTGGTACCAACACCACCCAGACCCGGTTACGGAGATAGGACCTGTTACAATTCTCTGGGACTACACAATTCACACTGACAGAACAATCAAGGCCAACCGCCCAGATATTGTTATTAAAGACCACAAACAAAAACGCTGCCTCCTTATTGATATGGCAGTCCCTGCTGACTGCAATGTATCTTTGAAGATATTCAAAAAGCTGTCAAAATACAAGGACCTTGAAATAGAAATCTCGAAAATGTGGCATATGGGAACATCAATCCCTGTTGTAGTTGGAGCCCTAGGACTGGTTGGAAAAGATTGCAGTAGACTAATTGCAGGGATTCCTGGAAGCCCATGACTCAAGGAGATACAAAAAATTGTTCTGACAAGTACAGCCCACACTTTACGAAGGGCTTTATCTATGTAATTTTTATTTTATTTTTGTTTTTTTTGTTTTTTTTTTTGGCAGTGAAAAGTGTCATGATGCCATTTCTAACCTTAGGTCCCTGGGTGGGACCCGGAAAGAAATGTGTAAACGCCAGAAAGCAAGGAAAATAAAAATAATAATAATAATGTTAAACTATCAAAATAAAAGCCGCTTGAAATCGAAATTTCAAATATGTGTCAATTGAGGACATTAGAAATTACAGTTGTTGCAGGAGCCTCAGATTAATTGGAAATCTTTCCAAGAGACTCATTGAAGGAATTCCTGGTAGGCCATGCCTTAAAGGATACAAACAATTGTTCTCACAAGTACAGTCCACACCTGACAAGAGTCTTTATCTGTGTAAAATACGTGTGATTTTTTTTTTCAAAACTGCTCCGTGAAAATGGCAAACCTGTATATGGAATAATTTCAGGGAATGCCATTATAATCTAGATCACTAAAGCCAAACCTATGGCTGAGATACATAGTTAAGAGAAAACATAGAGAGAGAAAACAACGAAAAAAATCGCATTCCGCGATGTATTAATATCTCCAACAAAGCATGGGTTTAAGACATCCATATACCGCAAAACTACATTTACTGAACAATATCTCAACTTCAAGTCACACAGCCCATTAAGTGTAAAGAAATGGATCGTCTGCTGCTTACAACATCGAGCAAATATGGCGACCCTGAGAAATATGAACAAGAAATGGTCGATATAGGCAGTACGCTACAACGTAACAACTACCCCAGGTAGATGACAGCAGTTCCAAAAAACTGGGATAGAAAGGTAAAAGAGGATAACAACACTCAGAAATCAGCTTCAGTCTGTCTATGTGAAGAGATTCTCGGAGAAAATACAAAAGATCTGTGGTCCATATAAAATGAAAGAAAATCTTCAAAAGTGGCTTAACACTTCGCGGACGCCTCTTCCGAGTAAGACCTTCCCCCACATAGGAAAACATGACTAAGGATTGTGTGTACGCTATCCTATGCAGCTGTCGCAAGAAAGGAGAAACAGGGCACCCCCTTAAGGTAAGACTAAGAGAACATCGTAAAGCGGTAACACGAGGGGAAATAGAAAAATCAGTCAAGCTGATCACATAGGGGGAAAAATCTCTATCATTGCATCACCACATCCTGTGGAATGACGTTGAAGTAGTAGAGAGAGAACATCACTGGGAAATACGAAAACTTAAGAAATGAGCACATATGCAAGGCCACAAAAATCTTTTGAGCCGATCAAGCATAGAAATGAATACAATATGGGAACCATTAATGAAGAATGCTAAAGAAAAGCAATGAATAACAATAGCAACAAAACTACAATATATGATGTGGTGAAAAATATACAATAATAATAACAGAAGAATTTCAATATAAGTATTAGTAAAATGGTTGCTGAAACATTAGGTTTATAAGACCTAGAAATTCATACACAGACGTCCTCAATCACGCTTGTAAGAGGGAGGTTGGAGGATGGAAAATAATTCCTATCTACATTTACCTTTCTTACCTTATATATATATATATCTGCTCGTATATTTAAAGATATTTTTGTATGGACAAAATTTTATGATCGAAATAAAAGTATAAAACTTAATATAACGAGACATATTAAAAAAAAAACGGGTGAAGCAACCGAGATTTAAAATTAACACAGAAAAATGTAGAATAAAAGGAATTGTAAAAAAATACAAAAAAAAACAAATATGCAAAAGGAACTAGAGACAAATGACAGCGAGTCCTAACAAACACTCACGTTGTTTACACAAAGAAGGCTTACGGGACCCGATGTAAAGTGCCCCCAGAACTTTTAAATGAAATAAGCAGTGAGACCGGGACAACACGGTGAACCAGTCAACACTAGTATTTAGTCCCCCCCTTCGAGGGCATCATGTGGCACAAGGCCGGTTTAACGTGGGATCTCCGAGCCCGTGGGATCGGCCAAAAATATGCCCTTTGAACCCTATAAACGGGTTCAGGGTCGGTTTACCTCCCCAAAAGAGACTCCACTTTTCGCGTAGACTCGTTCGGGTTCCTCCCCGCCCGAAGGTAGAGAGTTCAACCGATCAACCGATCAGCCGGTCAGCCGGACGTCCGACTTCAGACTGAACCTGTCAACGCTTGTATTTAGTCATCCCCCCACGAGGGCATCATGTGGCACAAGGCCGGTTTAACGTGGGATCTCCGAGCCCGTGAGATCTCCGAGCCCGTGAGATCTCCGAGCCCGTGGGCTCGGCCAAAAATATGCCCTTTGAACCGTATAAACGGGTTCAGGGTCGGTTTTCCTCCCCGAAAGAGACTCCGCCCTTCGGCGTAGACTCGTTCGGGTTCCTCCCCGCCAGAAGGCAGACAGTTCAACCGATCAACCGATCAGCCGGTCGTCCGACTTCAGACTGAACCAGTCAACACTAAATTTGGCTGCACGATCTCTGTTCTTTAATAGGTGTTCGCATATAGCTGAACTATAGGTTTTCGGGACGACTCCATTCAAAGGCAAGGAGTGATTTCTAATTTTTGTAGGAACGTGTTGTTTTATTCTCATATCTAAGCGTTGGGTTGTTCTCCCTATGTAGTCAGCTCCGCAACTACAAACGTATTTGTAAATAATTGAATTAATTTGATGAGGAGGGAGAACGTCTTTACACACAGATCGAAACATAGGCCGAGTTTAAAAAATAATCCGAACTTCAGCAGAGAAAAAACAACAACGAACATTGGATGAAATTTGTTTAGCTATTTTTTCACATTTGGTACCAATCCAGGGTAATCTGAGGTAAACTGGGCATTTTTTGACAGTGTAGAGCTCGGCACTTCTGAACTCTTCAACTTTACTACGGATAACTGAATTAAGAGTATCAGGAGGAAAACCCAAATTACATAGGGTATCCTTAATAAAGTCGATTTCATCGTTCAAGAAAGGCTCAGAGCAGATCTTTAATGCTCTATGTAGGAGGGTTTTAATAATGTTAATCTTGCGCTAAGTGGGACAAAAAGAGTCCCAACGTGTGTACAACCCTGTGAAAGTAAGTCTTCTATAAATGGAAGTGAGAAAACCTGTTAATGTGCGATGTACTAATACATCCAAAAAGGCCAATTGATGATTGGACTCTTTTTCAATGGTGAACCTCAGTGCAGGATGGATACCATTTAAAAACGAAAGAAACTGGTCAGCCTCAACTTCACCGTTAAATAAACAAAAGGTGTCATCAACGTAGCAACAGTACAATTGAGGACAAAGTGGATTCTTCCGTATCTTTTCTTCCTGAAAGCCAACAAATATGTTGGACCCAAAGGCGAGCCCATAGCAACTCCGTCGATCTGTCGGTACATGGTGTTGTTGAAACTAAATTCGACGAAGGACGAGGCAAATTTCATCAATTCACGAAATATTGACTCAGGAAAACTAGGTTGAGTTAATGAACTGCGATAGAGAAAATCACAGCAAATATCAATGGTTTCCATCAAAGGGACACAAGTATACAGGGAGCAGACATCGAAAGTGCAAATGAACTTACCAGAAGAAGACAAATTTTGTACTCGGTCAACGAAGGAAAAGGAATCCTTTATACAAAATCCATCCAGGCACTGCAACACAGGATCCAAAAGTGTGGAGAGCCATTGAGCTACCTTGTGTTGGGCTGAACCGATCATAGATAAAATCGGTCGTAAAGGTATACCTTCTTTATGGATTTTCGGGAGACCATATGATCGGAGACGAATCGAACCGGAAGGACGGATTTCGTTGGCAATTTCTTTTGAAAGTAGCCCTGACTTTACGCGCTTTAGAAGTAATTTTTGAAATTTCGCTTCACCTGAAGAGGTTCCATCACAGGTGTCAGCAGAACCAAGTTTAGTAAATTTTGAGTATCTTCTAAGATAGAAGACATTTTAGTTATATAGTCAGCTCGATCTAAAATAACTACTCCAGCACCTTTATCTGGTCTGGAAATTATCAAGTTATAATTATTCCTCAGAGAATTAACAACACGCTGATGTTCTGCTTTCCATTTGGATTCAACAGTTGCAACAGAGGAACAGGAAAAAGTGTGTGCGAAATTATTCAACTGGGCTTTCAAATTAGGCACCGTGTCGACAGAGGTAGGAGAGAGTCTTGCCAATTGAGCATAGAAAACCTCGAACTCTGAAAAAAATCTTCTCCTTGTCAGGCTTAGAGAGTGGAATGGAGAAGTCCAACCCGTGAGAAAAAACAAAAGATTCCAACTCGGTTATTTCAGGCGTGGACAGATTAATATTATTATTTAGATTTGGTTCAGCTGTGACTCCGTATTTCTTCTGAACCATATTTTTCAACTTGGCATCTTGTTTTGTAGACAATTTAACACACTGCCGTTGATGGACCGATCCCAAAAACCTAGAGAACCTAATCCAATCAAAAAATGAAACTGTATTCATATGAGAACATAGTAATCTCCTGTAATCACGCTTAAGGCCCAGGCATCTAGAAGAAAGATGTTGAATCCAATCTTTGATGAAGACAGACTCAATTTTCCAACCCGGATGTAACTTAGCCCTCCTCACTCTGAACTGAATGAAAGAGGGGCAAACCTGGAAGCGGATACATTGTTTAAGAAATTTAATTTCATACTCAATAGATCTTGATTTCGCCTTAATCTGTAATATTTTATTTAATTTACAAATTAAACTATGACTGTACCTGATTTTCAGATATTTAAAGATATTTTTGTAGGTACAAATTTAATGATAAAATCTCTTCAGGCTTCAACGGGAGATTTAAAATTAACACAGAAAAATGTACAATAAAAGGAATTGTATATATATATATATATATATATATATATATATATATATATATATATATATATATATATATGAAGAAAGAACAGTAAGATATATAATCCGGTGTTCTTATTGATATTTTTTATTTTTACAAAACAGTGCTCAATGTAAATTTACAGAACACAAATATTATAAATTAACACATTTAAAATATGGTTTCTTCGCTACACTGTAATAACCATGTTTCAAAAACTGAAGCTAAAATCTTCAAATTTAATCATATGATTAAATTAAAAGTATTAGTTCTGTTTCATCTTCAAGCGAATTTTGGAATAAATTATTTTTAAATTTACTGAGTTTTAAACGCACATATAAATTCATAATTTACTGTTTCCAAGGATACAGAGAAATCCAAAACTTCAGACAGGGGCGGTAGTGTGTTCATGAATTAATATAACAAAGATTGTTTATGTTTAATATACGACGGAACAGTAAATATGTTGAATATAACACTCTAAATATGTGCACTGTGATCGTTCACATAAGAAAAGAACTCCCGAACTCAACCCGAAAAGTGCCTTGAGGCGGTAGTGCTGCCCTGGGACAAGAAGGTTGCTGCTTGGCAACAGGACTCTATACCATGCCACACAAGCTGGAGAACTCAATCCTGGCTGTCAGACAATAGCTGCGATCACATCACCCCTTATATCTAGCCACCTAACTCCCCAGACTGCAACAACTTTGATTATCATGTGTGCCCAGCAGTTAAGCTAGAGACTCTTTGTAACACCGAAAATGAACTGAAGGCAAGAATTATGGCAGCATTCACCAACTTAAACAAGAAGACCGTCCAGAAAAGTTACAGAAAATAACGAAATCGTCTGGAGGCCGTGGTAAGAAGCCAATGGTGATTTGGGATATATATACTGTTAAATTGAGATGTCAGTATTATTTTAATTTTTGCGTAATTTAGACGACACTTTATCCATCGCACCCTGTACATAAAAAGATGATTATACAACGTCAAATAAATTTTAAATTTGTTCTAATCTAAAAAGTTATGACCTGACAACATCTAATCTAAAATGTTGGATTAGATTTTTCATAATTTTATCCTTATAAAAGCCATCTATATAAACATCTTAATTAAATGAACGAAGTAAACATTTTGCAAATGTCTAATCGCCGAGAATATATTACAGTTTATTTAATTAAAATTTTATACAAATAGATTTTATGACGTTAATTTTTTCTAATATATTAATTATCAAACAATTACAGATTAGATGACGTCACGTTATAAGATTCCTAAAATGGAACACATTTAAAATGTTATTGACATCAATAATTAAATTTTTATGCGAAATAAATGTGATATTTATTAATAATTTCCATAGATCCGTCTCACCCTGATGAAGGGATCAGTGACTACAAAATTAGGAGTCTGGAATGGGAGGATCAGACGTAGAAATTTTATCTGCCTATATCCCTGAAATGAGGTATTATTATTAGATACATTGTTTGCATTACTTGTTATCATCATCTTCATTGCCATATTCATAAAGTTTCTGTCGTCGTATACCCAGGCCTTCTTCAGATGATTAGAATTTCGAACCGAGCACTTTATTTTGTCTTCAAGTGTACGTGGCCCAGTGGATAAAGATCTTGATTAAGTAATGCTTCGGCTACTTGCCGTGGTGCCGATATTACTTAGTCTGAAAACTTCACTGTATTTACCCGAGGCCTCCCCACAAAGCGGGATGTGGCATAAGGCCGGTTTTTAACGTGGAGATTTACGCGAGGGGAAAAATTCCCCGTAGACCCCGCATGAACGAGGTCAGGTGGCTTATCTCCGCTTGATTGCTTTACGCTACTTTGTCACATGCAGCCAGTCATCCATGTTTAAGCCGAAGTTTAAAAAAAGAAGTAAGCGCAGGGGTTTCAGATTTTCAATATCAGAACGACAGAATCACAAAATTATCCTTGCGCCAGATAAATGAGAATTAACATCGGTTTTAACCAAAGTTGATTTCTTGATTTCCTCGCTTGAAGATTGGTGTAAATGACTTGGCCTAAAGTCGAAATAAGAAGAGTTTTGTATCTATCCATCGATGTAGATAGGATTGGCTTTTGAAATTGTGGAATTTTCCATAAGTGTCAGTGTGAAGTGATAGAAGGAATTTGAAATCTCGATATTGAAAGGTGATTTTTTTAATGCGCTTAGAGAATTTTTAATGAAAACCAACAGGATTACATTCTTTCGTTTACAATTTCTACAGAATGATTCATTTCAGTGTTTCTGTTAAAACTGAAATTCTCTATTTAAACCTGTTCAGATTTATTTTTATAGTTCTCTACGAATCTCTACACACACACACAAACACACACACACATACATATATCTATATGTATATATATATATATATATATATATATATATATATATATATATATATATATATATAATAAAAAGGCTTAAACACTAATATTCCATGGTCATAATTTATTCCATTGGAATCGTAAATATGATCCAATTCATCAGACCTACAAATTCAAAAAGAAAATGGAAAAGAACAACTCCGGAAATAAAAATAGAATTTAGAGTGAGTGTAAGTATGAGAGTGTGGGACGAGTGTTAGTGCTAAAGAGAGGGGTAACATACGAGAGAATTTGGGAGATTAAAACTTAACAGAGAGTTTTTTTTTTTAAACTAGAGGTGAGTGGAAGGGGGAAATATGAATGTTGTCGGATGTCTAATACATTAAAGATACATTTCGTGGTGACATACACACACCATAGACGATCTAATGTTAAAGATCAGAATAAGAAGGAGGGAGAGAAAAAGAAAGAAGTGGTGGGGGAGAAAGATGGGGAGGGTGAAATTAAAATTGGAGGACATATACTGAAAGGGACGCTGTGTAATTGAGAAAATTTGACAAAAATAATATCGACGACAGGTTACAAATCAAAATAAAGAAAAAAAATGACGATTATCTAATCTAGCAAGGACCTATATTTTTATGTTCAAAACACATGCGAATACACACATACACAATAACATATACACTTATATACATACACAGAGGCGTGTACCTACATACACACATACATATACCCATGTACACATATATCCACATATGCACACAAATACACACATACATATACATACACACACACGTATACACATATACATATATCTGATTCAATATCTTAGCTCCATCTCTGATACTAAGCGCTTTCTAAGTACCGCGCATATAATATACAAATAATTACACTTACATATTACATATACACGTACACATATACACATATACATACACATATACACACATACATACACACATATATACATACACATATACACACACATACACATATACATACATGTACATACCCACATACATATATATATATATATAAACACATACATATATACATACATATACATACACATATATCCACCTATACCCATATACACACATTTTCCACATACATATACATCAATACATACACATGCACACATATAAACATATATACATACGCACACACACATACAAATATATATATATATATACATACAAAAATACACACACACATACCTATAAATACACACATACATCCATACGCATCCAGTCCTTACACATTTACCCACATATATACATACGAACATACACATACGTGCACTTAAACATATATACCTAAAACCTTACATTTCTATACAATTACATACACCCATTTAGACAAATAAACAATGTATCCCTGTATCTATCCGTCTAGCTATACATACATACATATATACGTACATATACACCCATATACATATATATATATATCGGTACATACATACCAAAACATACGCACATATATATACACACATCTCTACATATACTTCCATCTACATATACCTACATCCATATACGTATACACGGATATATAAATACACACATACGCATACATATACCTATACACACACACCTAAATATATACCCACATACACACGCAGCTAAGTACATAGATACATATATACATACATATACACATATACATGCATACACACACATACACATATACCTACCTACATACATACATACATACATATACATACATATATATATATATATATAAAAATTAGAATTTAAAATGTAAATAAGTAAAATTTCAACAATTTGGGGGTAAAAAAAAAATTAAATACATAGCGCATCACATAAACATACACAATGATCTATATAGAGATAAACAAAATAAACATAATAGCCATTCCATTAAAATGTCATGCCCGATGTTTTGAACCAAGATGGAACTGACATAAGTGACAAAATGGTGTTTATGTTTTGAATCGTTTCTTATGTCTACATTTAGAAAATAAAAAATATACATGTGGGTATATGCACCTGTGTATTTTGCATATATATATATATATATATATATATATATATATATATATATATATATATATATATATATATATATATATATATATATATATATATATATATATATATATATTAGGTCTATTTATTTGACTTTTAAAACATATCCATAAATCTATCTCTATATCAAATTGACTGTATGTATTCTTACATATACATATATAATGTCATTCGCAGACAGACAGTTTCGCTGCATCTCAGCTCATCAGTGCGGTAATAGACATCCGGTCGCCTCTAGCTAGGATCGAAACACGACTGAATTGGTATCAGGCGGATAGTCTACCACTAAGCCGTCGGCGCACGGTTGGGATGAAGGTGGATTTATGGCGTATTTATTTTATGAAACACGTCCAGTGACCGACAGTGACTCAATTCGGCTTGCGAAGGGTCTCGCTATACATATATATATATTTTATATATATTTTCACATATATATATATATATATATATATATATATATATATATATATTCCTATCTACATTTAACTTTCTTAGATTTTTCATATCTATTATATATATGGCTATATCTGCTCATATCTATCTAATATATATATAAATATATATATATATATATATATATATATATATGTTTCTTAGATTTTTCATATCTATTATATATATGCCTGTATCTGCTCATATCTATCTAATATATATATATATAATTATTTATTTTTTTAAATTTATAACATAAATATATATATATATATATATATATATATATATATATATATATATATATTTGGTTGGATTGATGTGAGTTTCACGCTTTTGCGATCGTCAGACAAACTGATTAATATTTTAAAATTTTGGGTTTATGTAGATTGCTTGTATTGGTGTTATTGTGGAAGTGGGGGGGGGGAAACGTCGTCGTGATGTTCTCGTGCTAACGCAATCATCGATGTATGTTCATACGCCCAATGAAGTACACAGAGACACATACACACTTAGTCGTCTGTCGGGACTCATACATATATAAACATATGTGGACAGTTTCGGATATGACATATGTATGTATACGGGTGGTGTTGTGTCTGTACATACGCATTTCTATGTTGAAATTCAAAGATTGGAAGTGTAGCGAAAATTTCGTGAATGTCTCGTGAATGTATACATGTCAATTTTTCTATTTTCTACTGAATAATATTTCCTCGCATGTATGTATATACGGGTGGTGGGGTTTGTGTAAAATAATGATAGGTAAAAATTATTATTATTTTTATTTATATTTATTTTTAAATTTTTGAAAGAAGTGGGTTTATTTGTTATATTTAAAGCTGGTTATTTGTTTGTTTTTGACTGTATATGTAACAGGTAGAAATTTCGGTTTGTAATACTTATTTGTTATTTTATATGGTGATATTTAATATACTAGGCGAGAGGGTAGTTTATGTTAATAATTATAGCGGGTCTATATGATAATAGTAGATGTCATGTGATAGTAATGTTGTAAGGGATTGGAGACAATGATAATATAAGTAGCTAATAGTTATTGTAAATTGGAGTGATTAGTAATGGTGGTGGGAGAATGATAAAACCATAAATGTAGTTATAGTGGTGATAGCTTGAACTAAAAATTGGTTGTTGGTGTTTTATTTTATTTTGTTATATGTATTAATTTATTTTGGTATAAATCCTGATAATAGGTATTTTGTGTAAAATTTTGATAGTTGAAAATTGCTATAATTTTTATTTTTAATTTTCAATGTACAAAAAATAACACTTTTGTTATTATTTTAAAGCTTATTATTTCCTTGTTTTTTTAGTTTTTTGATGACTGGTAGAAATTTCAGTTTGTAATCCTTATTGGTTATTTTTATGGTGGTATTAAATATGCTGGGGGAGGGGGTATTTTACGTTAATAATTATGGCGGGTTTATATGGTAATGGTAGATGTGGTGTGATAGTAATGTGTAAGGGGGTTGGTGGCAATGATAATATAAGTGGTTAATATTTATTGTAAATTGTTAGTAGTGATTAGTAATGTTGGTGGGAGAATAATAAAATAAAAACCTATAAATGTAATTATTGAGGTGCTAGCTTGAATTTAAACCTTGCAATGAACGAAGCAATTGTAGTAAAAGGAATATTCAGGTTGTTAGAAATCGTTCTGTAACTGTTTCCATCTTTCCAAAGAGACAAAATGTGTTGTTTTTGTGAAATAGTTAATTCTTTACCTTCAGGGATTATTAGAACCTTCTCGTAAGACTAGAAATTGCAGAATGCTCTGATAATGGCTAATAGCGTTAACTATAATTACTCATAACATTACTGGAACATTCTAGAATATACTTTTTCATAATTAATTGATTATTTTATTCTAATAATTGATTTGTAAGAATACATTTTTTACCAGTTAGAATTTTAAAAAATGCATTAATTTCTCTTAGAATAAGAATTAATTAATTTTATTATTGTTTTTTTGTAATAGTATGTGTCTTTATACATAAAATGTGCCGAGATTTGTTTTATTTAAGGCTTTTACATT
>OZ010583.1:127069928-127084928 GCA_963932145.1 Acanthosepion lycidas
ACTCCGGAATAGAAAAGTAAAATTTAGTGAGAGTGTATGTATGAGAGTGGGGGGAGGGCGAATGTGAGAGATAAATGAAAGCTCTAGAGAGGTAACAGATGATAGAAGAAGAGGAAGGTCTAAAAGTGAAGGTGGGGATTAAAATTTGACTGAGAGAAGTTTTAAAGAGAGAAGTTTAAAAGACGGTTTAAATGAGTGAGATACAGATAAATATGAATTATTTTCTAATACATAATTCATTACTGAAACGCTGACCTAAATTAAATTAAAAACCGACATCGGAAATGGGTGTAGACATTTGTGGTGACACTATGCACAATAAAAGACGATATAATCTAAACGTAAAAATCAGAAGATGAGAGAGAGAGAGAAAAAACAAAGAAAAGAAAAAGGGTGGAGATGGGGGGGGCAACTAAAAGCGAAGGGCATTCAAAGAAGTGCCGCTGTGCAATCAAGAAAATTTGACAAAAGTAATATCAACTACAGGTTATAAATTTAATCTAAACATAAAACATAACGAATATTTAATGTAGCAAGGACTTTCTATGCCCCCAAACACATACGTATATACACGCATACACAACAACATATTTATATTTATACATACATACATACATATTCGTATAAATTGTCGTCTAAATTACGCAAAAATGAAAATAAAATTTTAATAGATATATTTACCAAAATTGCACAAAATTATCTTGAAATACTAAAGAGTAAATTTATTCAATAAAATAGACATTGGCTTCAGCTACTCCAGACAACTTTGATATCTCCTGCAACTTTTCTGGACGGTCTTTTTGTTCAAGTTGGTGAATGCTGCCATAATCCTTCCTTTCAGTTCATCTTTGGTGATACAAGGAGTTTTGTTGGTCTCAAACTTAAATGCACGCCACACATAATAATCAAGGGGGTTGCAATCTGGGAAGTTAGTTAGGCAGATGTAAAGTGCTGTGTGGTTGCAGAAGTTGTCTGACAGCCATTACTGGGTTCTCCTATTTGTGCGGCATGGTGCAGTGCCCTGTTGAAGTCACCCTCTTGAACCTGGTAGCACTACCTTATCAGGGCACTTGATGTAGGCCTGCGTGTTCAGTCTGGGGCCCTGTGGGAAGATGAATGGAGGTATAACGTCTCCGTGAATAGTGGTCACTCTAAACACCTTCATAATCATCATTAGTCTCATCCAACTCTTTCCGAATCTTCTACACTGTTCTCAGATTGACATACAAACACTCTAAAATGTTAGTATTGGAGCTTCCGGCGCGAATGCCAAGTAGTACAGCATGCCTTTTCGAAATTTCTAGCGGAGCGAATTACGCCATGGTGCTTCTTCTCTCAGAGACGATGTCCAGTTGACTTTACTATAGTGTGCAGTCGAAAAAATCAAAAAGAAACAACGTGCATGTGCGAAATTAAAATATCGGCAATTTACCCATCGCACTCTCTGCGTGTGTATGTGTGTGTGATTGTTTGTGTTTTTTTTTTTTATATATATACCTATATTTTGCATTTTTTATATATATACCTATATTTTGCATTTCTTTCGAGACGAGATCTTTTTAGATATAATGAGAGTAGGCCTCAGCCATAGATATTATTTCTTCTCAATGTCAGGTAATTTCGCGTAAAATCCCAAGACGAAAATGAATGTGTTACCAAAGGCACTTGAAATATGGAGCAAACATCTAATCCATTTTACAATTAATAAAACAAGGATCGCGTTGTTCAACGAATGGCCAGTGAGTTAATGCCTTATTTAATCTGTTAGCAAAGTGAATCCCCCATTAATTACATAAACTTTATTGTTTTATTCTTTGAATTACTACTTCTTTACAATATTAATTAAGCGGCATTATTTAATATATATATATATATATATATATATATATATATATATATATATATATATATATATATATATAGGGAGAGAGAGAGAGAGAGAGAGAGAGTCGAGATCTTTTCAGTACACTATCGTATATATGTATATGTGTGTGTGTGTTCTCGAAAGATCGTATAGATACATCTAACGTACGTTCTATTTCTTATATCCATCCCACAATTCAAAGCATTTGACATAACGTTTCTGTATTCCATTCTGTATTTCAGTGATCCGTCATTTATTGAGAATTAAACGATTAACGTATGAGACGATGAACCCAGTTTGGTTAAATTTAATTTTAATATGCAAAAGTTATGTACGTGTTATAACCCAAAGTTATTTGTTCTTATCAAACCGAGATCTCTTCACCTCTCCCGTAAATGTATGTCTTTAAACTGCATTCAATTGTAAAGCCCCAGTTCCCAATTTCTTTTCTTTTGCGTAGTAGGCATTTCTTTCCGTGTTTACTGAAGACGTGTCTTTTATTTGGGAGTTTATCACTTACTGGAAATATTATTATTGTATTATTCGCCGCTATGCAAGTTATATTGTTTTGAGTTGTTGTTGTAAGACGCAGTTTTTTTTTTTTTTGTTTTTTTAATGTTATTCTTGTTATTTTCCAATTGTTTCTATATTGTTTTATACAGTTTTGATATTTCTTGCTTTGGATCTTACCGTGAATTTGTAGTTTGGTACGTTTTAGGGAAGATTTTTACTTTATTGACTATATTAGAGCTGTATTTGTATTTTTTATCAGTATAATTAATAAATAAATAAAAATCGTAGAAATTATTTTGACTTGATATTTAAACTTATTGCCAAATTTCTGAAAATATTGAGTTGTTTTTCTTATTTTATTTAATTTTACGAGCCAAAGAATTTTCGCCTTCCATATACTGAATTACCACAATTAGGTGTCTTTGATCTCGCCTGAATTTATGATCACACGTATATCTTCTCTTTTTTTCATTAAAACAACCAAGCGGAGAGAGAAAAACAGTGTTAGAAGATTATCATTTAAATGTAAATATATAGAATTTGTAGCACAAAATAAAGTGCAAGCTAGAAAGACATCTTTCCTGATCTGGATTTAAAAAATCATGCATCAGAAATAAGAGAAAAACAACGCTCGAGATAAATTTACTGTTTTTTTTTTCCCATTGTCATTTTAACAACTAGCCCATTCCCATGAAAGTGGTTCACAGCCATATTTAAATTTATTTGAGATTATATCTAAAGCTGACAGAAATAGGAAACATATCCTTGTTTTGAGTTTAAGGAATATTTTCCACCTGAATGCTTTTCTTTTATACAGGATGTTAATAAATCTTGACTTAGCACATACTGGTAGTGGAATTGTTAACGGCGCAGGGAATGGAATTGGCGATTCGGGTTCAAATTATAGGCAAGTCTGTCGCGTTCACGTTAGCACTATGACCCTTTTAAAACATGAATCCGTTTTATTTACCCAACAGCCACGGGGTAAATAGCAAGGTAAACTTGGCTTTTTAGCCTTACGTAGAAACCAGTCTTGTAAGTTAATTACCCTTAATTTAAATCTTTCGAGTGACTCTTAGGACTTGTAGTAGGTGATAAATAGTATAACAGTGTATAACACTAGTATAATACATTAGTCTAAAAAAGGCCAGCAGAAACCATTCCGCTATCATTTCCAAGAAGCCATGGCAGGTAAGTAAATAAAGGATTATGTGGAGGACAATGATCGCCTAAATCCTGGGAAAAGATGGAATTTAACGAGAGAGAAATATTTTAGTTTCGTACCTCCAAGACTTAAGATATTTAAAATTCTATGTGATCAGAATGATTCGAGGTAAATAAATCTAAGGGAGGTAATTCAGTATGAGCAAGCTGATTGTGTTTTTTTGTTTTTTTTCATTTCCTCTTTATTTTTCGCCGCTATTATTTTGTTCTCATTGTCTTCGCAATTTGCTTTGTTCGGCCTTCCATATTTTCCCCGGTTTCTTTTGTGTCGTCACTCGACAAGCTTTGCTCTCAGTCACGTTTCGAACTTGATTCACCTCACCCATCCACTCTCTACCACCACCAGCAATCGCGCAGAGTTTCTGATTAAATGCATAAAAGCTGCCCCCTCTCACTTCAAATTCGTTCACTTTTATTTATTAACAGTCAAGTTTGGTAAGAGGAAATCAGTCATGTAGAATGTTCCGTATTTCTCAAAGGCCAGGTTCGATACCAGGCGCAATAAACGTTTTCAAATGCTGGCAAGGTCACCCAACATATATTTGTTCATCTCACAACGGATATACTCAATAAGCCAAAAGTTTGAGATCGCCTTCTGGTTTTCAAGAATCTCCTAAAAAGTGAAGTATCTATTCAAACAAATCTACGAGATTACAGTTATAAATAATCAAGTGTAGTCTCTCCTTGTTTTGTTACTCTCCTCTTTGAGAGAGTTATTTATGTTTAATGCGACTATAAAAGGACTCTAAATGGATTCTCTTTTTCTTTAAGAGTTTTATTATATATTCAGTAACAATAACAATGATTTAAAATGATATTTATTTCAAGATATTTTTGTGAAGTTTTCTTAAATATATCTGTTAAAATGACATGTCAGTGTTATTTTCATTTTGTGCGTAATTAATTTCGACGAAAATATATCCATCGCACCCTGTAGTTATGATAATTGTTCATTTAATTAAAAAGCAAAAATTGTTAATACTATAATAGCTATAAGGTTACTTTTGTATATAAGCGGGTTTGTATTTAGTGTGGTCCTTCCCTTAGACTTGATGACCCTCTCCTCTTATTTAACCATGTATCGTGTGATGTGAAAATAAGCATTTTGTCAGCTAGAATTATTATTTTAGCTTTAGATACAGTTTAAAATGATTAGACTTCTAGCCAAAATCGGTCGAGACAACCAATAATATGGAACAATATCTCTACTCAGTCAACAAAAACAAAAGACCTGTTAGGACACAGGGAAAATTTAATAAATCACTTATACATCATCATGTTAAGTGAAACATATAAAAATCATAACATTCCTTATATATATATATATATATATATATATATATATATATATATATATATATATATACAGAGTGTCCGTAAAGTTTGTGTGCACTTTAAAGAATTTATAACTTTATTTGTATTTGCGATAAAAATAATCTGTAAAAAATGTTGTAAAGTTTAATGTACCTAGTTTTAAGTATAGCTAAAATAACTAATGTGATTTCTGTAAATCACTTGGCAAATATTATCCGTGAACTGCAAAATTGTATTACCCTTTGTATTGCTAATGATGGAGAACATGTGGAAACTTAAATAAAATTCCAATAAAACCTTAAAAAATATAGTTTTTTCTTTCTAATGCTTTTTACAAATTATTTCTATCGCAAATACAAATAAAATTATATATTTTTTAAGTGCACACGAACTTTAGGGACATCCATATGTGTGTGTGTGTGTGTTAAAACCATAACAATAACATTACTGCTTCTATGGATGTTAATTTAACAATTCATGTCATCATTTTTTCATGAACATTATTTACATTTGTTGAATAGATTACAATTCTAACGTTCATAACATTTAATTTAAAAGATGGCCCAATACAAATTTGACCAATATTATTTATTTTAGCATATTACATCGAAAACGTGTAAAAATAACTACACAGTTGCAGTCGTATTTCAATGCATATCGATGCATTTCATCAGGCGACTGTAACTTACAGGCGAGTGAACGATTTTTTCTAGATTTAAAAGCAAAATACAACCTATTTTTCCAACAAAAAATGTGGCTTATGTTTGTGCGTTATACTTTGATCAACCAATCAAATATGACCCAAGTTAAATTTAGAATATGCGAAGAAGCAAAAATTAAAAATTATTTTTTATTAATGTGTCATGACCCGTACTAACAGCAGCCATGCATAAATTAAAGCTGATACATATGGTTGCATAGATTATACAATACAGGCAATGCAGTTTCAAAAAAATAAAAGCGCGTTAGCGAGGTAATTTAACCAAATGCTAAACAAGTTATATGCTTTGTGAATTTTCTACAAAACATTTTGTACTATTAAAATAAATGGCTTCTTTTAGAAACTAGTAAATAATTTAAACACATAGCATTATTTGGTAAATTAATATGCACCAGTTAAGTTCTTTATATAAGACGTTAAAGACACTAACCAATCAATGTAAAACGTCAAAAATAACAAACCAAATACCAATACATATGTACAAGATGTTATTAATACTAGCAACAAATTATTACAAAATGATATTAAATCACAATTAATCTTACTAATAAAACGATAAGCCATATATAGTGCAACTCAGTAATACTAAAATATAAGAAAAAGCATAATAGAATTCCAAATTTTAACTAAATTGTAAGGTAAAATGTAAACTATGTTTACAATTTGCCGTTAATTCACTTCTTTGAATTATTAGGGAATTGTTGTCAAAAATCTGATGATTTCGCTTTTTTCATGTAAACTAAGAAAACATGGTTCATACATCGCCTTTTTAAAATTTTCCATTTTACCTTAGGAGTCATATTATCATCTTTTAAACTCCAAAATTATTTAGAAAGTGTTGTGCTATTTATGTAAGTAGTATTGGTAAAGGACAAGATATATTGATAGCATCGAGTTTTAAAAGAATTCATTGTACTACCAATATAGAATTTTTCAACCGTCGGATTCTCTATTGTAGACAAGAGATTTAGCTAAACATTTGTTTAGCAATGGACAGAATTCTTACAATTACATTAATATTTATGTTGAAACGATTATTATGATCAAGATTGGCTTAAAATTTTATTATGTAGCATTATAATCTTATCCAGATTATTAGTGTAGCTATAAACTTAGATTGAATATATTTTTGTTAAATATTTTACTAAGAGGGTTACTTTTAGCAATGTTTTTTTTTCAATCAAATGGTGTTACTTATGGCCTAACTTAGTACTGCCTAATTGATTAAGTGAGTACTGTCGGATAGATTATCGTAAGGCATTCGATAGTGTGCACCATTCTTGGATCTTAAAGTCTCTAAATATATGCAAGGTGTCACACGTCGTCAAAAATTTCATCAAAGAAAGGATATCGATATAGAAAACAACACTTCAACTCAATCATATAAATGAAGCCTATAAGTCTGGTGAAATAGACATCCAAAGAAGAATATTTCAAAGTGAATCTTTGCCTCTCTTTCTATTTTGTACATCCCCAATAGCATTAACAAGCGAGATTCACAGGACGGAATACGACTAAAAGATATATCAAAAGGAAATAGTTGTATGCTAGGAATGACAGTGAGCTGGAAGGTCTCCTGAAGATAGTAACATATTTCAGTCATAACATTGAAATAGAATTCGCTTTGAATAAATCTGTGAAAGCCACAATTATACCAAAACAAAACTCCTCTATTAATTTAGACTCTGGGGAAACAATCAAAGATTTTGAGTAAGAAGAACCTCACAAGTACCTCGATGTAAATGAGCGTAAAATAATTCACCATAAAAAATTAAAGAAATAATGCAAAAAGAGCCTTACAGAAGAGTTCAGCTGATAATAAGAATCGAATTGAATTCTCAGAAAAGAATTATAGCCACTAATAGTTTTGCCATTTCTCTAGTTTAAAATAAGTTCAACGTCTTGAAGTGGACTCTAAATGATATCAAATTAAATGTAAATTCTAAGACAAGAAAGCTTCTTTCGAAACATAACATGCATCATCCAAAGGCTGATGTAGACAGTCTATACAGACCCCATAAACAAGGGGGAAAATGCTAATTTATCTAGAATTGTCATACAAGACAACAACTATTAGCTTAGTAACACACAGGGAAACAACAAAGAACTGGATGATACAATTAGTGAAACAGCACAGCAAAGAAGATTGTAAATACAAACGAGTTTTACATCCGGTAGATTGTGTAGGAAAAAAAAACAAGAACCAACATTTGCAGCAAAAATTAAGAAAAATTAAGTCAAGGCTAAAGCTCTTGAACAGATGAAACAACGCTAGCAAGCAAAACCTCTGCATGGCCAATATCAAGAACGAGGCTAATAAAGTCGATATTTATAAAGTTAACACTTATCAACGGTTAGGTGCATCTGGATTAAAGTCTGAAATTGAAGGCTTTATTCTTGTAGTGTAAGACCAGAGTCTTTTCATTAGAATCTTTCAGGCAAATACAAATAATTATGTAGGTTCTGTGACAAATATCAGGAAACCATAAACCATCTAATCTCAAGATGTTCTGTACTTGCACCCAATGAATATAAAAATCGCCACGATAGAGTGAAGGAATTACTTACACTGGACAATGTGAAAAGACTTTGAAAAAGATGTTAATAAAAACTGGATACAGAAATAGGAGACATCACAATTCCATAGGATTACACCATCTTTATAGACAGGAAGATTGAAGTTAATAGGCCCGAGATAATTATCAAAAATCTAAAAGAAAAAAAAAACTAATTCATATGCTTCCACAGCGGATTGCAACATAGCAAGAAAGGAATTTGGAAAAGACTATCAAATCATAATAACCTGAAAATCGAAATAGAAAAAAGTAGTAATAGAAATTATTAGGAGGATTTGAGATAATTATAATCAAGTAATTCATCGAGTCAAGAAGGGACCTCAACAGAATGCAAAAATCATTGGACGTCCGTTTCGTCCTACTTTAGGGACTCTTCAGCATCCACTACCGAGATTCAAAACCCGTAAAGTTACGATATCAGGTAAGCGTCATAACAACTGTTCCAACGGGCCTTGACGACGACGAAGTAACGAATTAGACTCGATATAGCGCCACTTGATCACATATTCCGTGGTAGAACGAGTTTCCCTTACCCATATTCCCAAGTCGCTCCATCCAGAGCATTAGAAGCCGGTTCAAGCAAGGATATGCAAGAGATATAAATTATTAGGACGATTTGAGGAAGCTTAGAAACAAATAAACAAAGAACTGAATGATAAGTAGCTGTGTCTATATCATCGCTTATATAGCGCTTAATGATAAGCAACTTTCTCACATATGAAGAGACCTCAAGTGACACAACTCTCATACTATGGAAGAATGCAAAGAATGCCATTGGCAGATGATTATTTGAGCTATAAGAACTTGAAAAGCGACTTATACCTCAGAATAACATTGACAGTGCATGTGAGAATCGAACAAGTTTCAAGAAAAATTAACGACTTCAATGGATAGAATTTACAAAAAAATTGAAACAAAAATCATATTACAATGCATGATGAGGAAAAAGGTGTTGAGAATTAAACACACAAATGGAAAATTAAAGACAAACGAAGCAGGAACAAAGTGCCTCCATGCCAAAGTACCTCCATGCCAAAGTACCTCCATGCCGAAAAAAGACATCATGGCAAATAGAGGTGATAAAATAGAAGGATTTACATAGACCAACGAAGGACAGGAAGTCGTGGAGTACCATTATACCCCATTCCTGAAATTCTTTGGCACATAAAAGTGTGATTGACGCGGTAAATCCTATATTCTGAATTAGCAAATCAGATGTTTATAGCTGAAATAGTATTATAATTCAGCACGTTTTGGAAGCAATGTCAAAATATATTGTGTTTATTTTCGTTCATGAATATCCAGAATGTACATGATGTGAAAAAATTTTAAGACAAAAATTCCATCTTTTAAAATACTATATGTCAAATTGATAATCCGTAGAAAACAAGACAATCAATTAATAAGGCCTACATATATACGTACGGTCTTTTCCACCGAGATGAATAATGTCAGATGTAGTACATTTAGGTGCTATATTTGATATATTGCAGATATAACAGTATTTGCTGCCATCAATAATACAATACCTTGGTGTTCTATAAGAGCTGTCTGAAACATTACCAGAAATAAACTGACTTATTTCTTCTGCATTAAACACTTTATCGAAATTACAAATGACTTACTAACGCTCCTGAGCATTGATAGGTCTACACTAGACCTATTGTGCGTTGACGTCTTATGTGTGATTGTCGTGGAAACAAAATTCGACCAAGTATCAATGTAATATCAGAACACGCGTTACCATTATATTGGATCAGTCAATTTGTTACAACTCCTTATAAAAAAATAAACAAATTTTATTAATAGAAAAAAAAAAAGAAAAATGTGAAACTGTAAAGTATCTGTGTTTCTAGTTTAAATGGATTAAATGATACACTATTGTGACCCTGGGGTAGTATGAAAAGGATTAAAAAGGTTCAGATGAAAATCCCGCAAAGGATTTGGAGAAATGGAACGGTTAAAACTGTTAAAGTTAAACATGAGTTGAAATATGAAGAAAAGAAAACAAGGAAATGTTTTGTTTTTTTTTCTTTTTGATTAACAGACACGTAGAATGTAATATCGGGTCCAAAATATGATTTGTGAAATGTAGAATGTGGATTGCTCGCTGACCGAGTGACAGATGGAATTGTTATCAATCGAAAAGCCAATAATGTAAAAAAAAATTGAAACATGCAAACTGGGTAGAAAATTATATCGATCATAGAAAATTGACAACAAAGGAAATTTTTTGACGTCAAGGACATAGAAATAATTTCCAAATACAAAGTTTGTTATGGGAAAAAAATTGTTTTGAATACGTAACCAATCGCGGTCCGATTGTTGTCCGTATATAGAAAGGAATGGTAAAAAAAAGTTTGTTGTCGAATAATGTATTGTTTTGAATAACTGACCGCTTTGTTTGAAGTGTCAATAATTAAATGAGATGAATATTGAGTTGCGGTGGGAGTCGAACGAAATAGATATAAACAGAGCGCTTAAGCGACCCAGCAGTTGGAGCGAGAGACAGCAAGAGATGCTGACGAGACGAGACAGCAGCGGACGAAGGAGCTACCGACAGAAATCCTGACCGAACTCTTTCTTTGTTGATTGTTCCCGCTCCAAGTTTGAGAAGAAAAAAGCAGTGTCACGATAGAGATTTTAGCGGGATGAGTTAATTTTGTTGAATAAAAACTATATAAACTAATTGAAAATTAACCCGTCAAACATTTTCGTTGTTTTATGTTATTGACCAGCGTGGGAACAATTCAGCAATCATACCAAGCCAGCCTTGTTATAGAAGAAGCTAAAGCTTGGAAGGGGAATTAATGCAATCACCCATAATCGTTGTCAAAAGATTTACATTGCAGAAACCCCAAACAATTTCAACGACAACATGAACCAAAAGGTTATCATTTACAAAACAACACATTCACTGCAATGAGTCTGACGATAATTTTTATTTAAACATGTTACTTTGATTAAAATAGCAAATTTACTAAGAGGAAATGGTATAGAAAGTGATGTAATCGCTAGATTAGTCACAATAACTTTACGTCCATGTTCTTACAGTATTTCTCCTTTCTTGATAAATTTATTATCAAATGTGGGATATTTTATAAAAATATGTAATGAAGCATAAACAAAAAGAAAGATAAATTATATTAAATCGGCTCGAATTTATATTCAAACACATAAATAAAATACAAAATCACATATTTTCTTATTGATAGCTATATAGGTTTTTTTTTTTTAATTGCGACTGGAATAATAGATAGCATAAGAAATTGGAGATCCAAGTTCGAATTCATGTCGAGTTCATTATATTTTCTTACATTTGGGAATGTTATGAATCCACCTGTGCTCTCGTCAGTTACAGGATTATCAACTGAAAAGGGGGGAAATCATTAGCCTTGTCCGGCAAACATCATAGGAGGACATATCTTAAATTTAATCCGTTTATGCATGTTGTTAGTAACCTCATCACATACAAATCTATTTCTGTCAGGAACCAAAGCTACAATGGCTTTGATTGTCCCTTCTGTGTGCATTGACGGTTCATTCAGAAGGATTTCCAAGTGCCATGACTCTTTCTGATGTTTCGCTTATTTCCTTTTAATTCAACTCTTAAGGTTTTAATATAAATAAGTTGTTGTTCTTGTTTATCATCACTATCCTGTCCTTCTTCATCATCTTCTCCAAATTCTTCATCTTTCTTGTTCATATTATTATTATTATTATTATTATTATTATTATTATTATTATTATTATTATTATTTTAAGATAGGAAATATTAATTGGTTTGCCGAAATTATACTTTTCCCCGCGATTACAGCGAAGATTAGAGAATTTAACATCGAGAATTTAATATATTAATTCAGTTCTAAAGATCAGTGCATCTCTGATGATTTATAGAGAGATTTTTCGATAAGGTTCATTTCCTTTGATGTTAAAATTAATTTGCCAATATATCAAGTCAAATTTTGAAATATCTACATGCACAAGAATAAGATACACATGCACGGACACACACACATACCCATATATATATATATATATGTGTGTGTGTGAGTGTGTGTGTGTATGTGATTGTGTGTTTGTAGCAAAATACGATAGAGAGAAATGTAATCAAAGATATCTATACCAGGATAGAACGCAGTGCAGATAACTTTACACGATTATCAGAAGTATTGAAAATACTGGTATATATATATATATATATATATATATATATATATATATATATATATATATATATATATATATATATATATATATATATCCCGACATTTGGAACACGAAAAAATGAAAATTCTATTCCGTGGAAGAGGCAACGAAAGTGCTCTTCTATCAGTGAAACTTCTACTTCCAGAGATTAAAGCTTAACCAGTTCTGATATTTTATCTAAGAACTTATTAATTTTCTGGATTTAATTTATCGTGCAACAACCTTAAAAGTCGTAAAAAATAACTATCTACAAAATTCAAGTTCAAATTTTACACAATCCCCCGCCTATAGTCTACTAAATCATGTTGGCTGACTCTCCCTGCTAACAGATACCGATATAACATTAACTGCTAAAAAATATTGTTGAGAAATCTGCTTTTTTATAATCTTCTATAATCACCCGCCAAACTGGCATATTTCTGGCTATGATGTTTATTTAAAAATTACTCCCTTTCACTCTTAAGCCAATAAAGCTTACAACCATATCTCATCTAAACACCGGTTCTCTTACGATCACAAAGTTAAGCAGCATCAGCCCTGGTCATTAACTAGCTTTGGTATACCAGGTGCTGTAAGCTTCGATTTGCTTTTTTCTAATGTATTAGGTTGGTGCAAAAGTAATGTCGTTTTTTGACGTATTTTTTACCGACATTATTTTTTTCACCAACTTAATATAACCGGCTTCAAATTGGAAATAGGAGAGTCGAATGAAAAATTCCATTTGAGTTCATGAAATCTACGAATCGACTTCTGCTACACCAGAAATTGGTCCGTTAGTATAACTTCCATCAGTAAAAATAATTATTAAGTGCAAAAAATTGTTACAATCTAAATATATGTTTCTGGCTTTAAATAACCTGAAAAAAGGTTGATAAGACGTAAAAAAAATTCCGATGAATTTTCAGTTTTTGTGACATTATTAAAGCTGTTTTTTTTTCTTTTTCTCATTTTAGACATTTCTTTAATGTGATTTCTGTCCAGATATTTCTCAATTTCCGAATAATGGGTTCACATTACTAAATAAAAATAATTTGTTTCGCTGTTAAATCTATGTTTCTCATGATTGATAGCAAACTTTGCTTGACACTTAAAAAATATAGATAACATTTACAAATATATTTATTTAGAATTTTATGTCTATCTTCGTGCGACATAAAATCTCACACGATCAAATAAGTTCTTATGCATTGGTCTAATAAAAAAAGATATATGCAGAATTAAATGGAAAATGTATGTGAAGAGTTTGAATTTACTGTTAGGTTAAATACTGTTTTAATGCGAAAACATTTCTTGTCTACTGAACTCTGGCAGAAAAGATACGCATGTAAGGTTTCTTAGTGAATGGAAAGATGTGGCAAGGTAAGTTAAAATCTCTTTCATGGGAGACTATTGTTAAATGTAAACTGAGATAGATATTAATAGAAGCATATATATATATATATATATATATATATATATATATATATATATATATATATATATATATATATGCAGAGAGAGAGAGAGAGAGAGGGAGAGGAAGGAGAGAGAATGTGTGTGTGATGTAAAATAAACAATAATAAGTCTACCCAAGATTCCTCCTTTTAGTGAAGGACCTTCAAGCCATTACAATTATTAAAATGGCGCTCGAAGCTGAGACTCTTAAATGGGGAGAAGTATATATATATATATATATATATATATATATATATATATATATATATATATATATATATATATATATATATATATATATATATATATATATATATATATATATATATATATATATATATATATATATATTTTAGTGACCCGGGTATAAAATCTATCCGGGCCTTCATCTTGGACGGCAAATATTTTGGTTTTTGTATATATCCATACCTTGTATCAGATCTATGTCTTGCAGAAACAAACAGGGCGTTAGGGAAAACGAAAATGACCCCTTTTTCTTCTTGGCACCATTTGCGATATATATATATATATATATATATATATATATATATATATATATATATATATATATATTTGGTGTAACGATATATAAATTTGTATATAACAAGAAAATTTGTGGGGAAAATGTTTCGCAAGGCGGATAGAGTTTTATTGTAGCGAAATATATGAGAAGACTTAATAAAATCAATTGTCATCTTCTGCCACATTGAATCCCGTTCTTTTATTCCTCTCAATGTTTCTTTCACTCTCTTGCATCTCAGAGGTATTTCATCCTTACATGGGGTGAGATGATTCTAAATTATATCAATATATCCTATCGTAAACAGCAACAAAAAAATAACAAAAATGATAAATTCTCTTTGAGGAAAATTATAAATGCATCGACCCAGTCGAACAAACTTGAAATATCAAGTCAATTATCTATTATAAAAAATTAAAAACATCTGACCTTATTATCAGAAATAACATCCGACAGACGAAAACTCTATTAGAACATCATTATTGGTGATTTCCAATTGAGAATTGCGTTTTTGGCGAAAACGCGGCTATAAATAATTATGCTAGACACAATCAAGGTGACTGACGCTACACATCTCAGACCAGAGCTCAATGCGGGCACATTTAAACAAGCATAGAATTGTACC